>PVKB01001806.1:0-140747 GCA_004027205.1 Ctenodactylus gundi
GAGGGTAATTATCCCAAGGAACTTCCTGCCTCCCAGAAGTCCTGGGAAGAGCTGAGGAGGTGATCAGTGGGCAGAGCTGTGAGGAAAGGGCCGGGGACGGCCACTCGCAATGCACCCGAGACCTAACAGTGAGTGCTTCTGGACAATTCTAATGTCTGATTCATTACACTTTTAAAATACATTTACAGCATCGTGTAGCGCAAAGAGGAGGAAGGAGGGGAAAGGGGCATCATACACACCACGAGGAAGAACAGTCTGAATCGCTCGTTGTAACCTTCACGCCGCACTGAGGGTGGGAGGTCAAGGAGGAGTACGGAAGACCTCTGACGAGGTCGCGCCCTGGTAAAGGACCTGCCAGTCACAGGTGCAGCCAGACTCGGGACACACGTTTCCGGGACCACTCCACGGAGGCGAAACCTGCCGCACTGGGGATCCAGGCGGGTGTCTGCGCGGCGGTCCCGCCTTCAGCTTGACGTCACACCCAGCAACAAGGTGCCCCAGACAAGAAAGTTCATACTCGCAGGGATCTGGAAACAAAACCCACAGCCGCCGGTTCTGGCGCCAGTCGCTCCGCGGCCCCTTCTCTGCTAACTCCTGGGGAGGCTGAGGAGTCTCTGCCCTTACCAAGCGGTCCAGGGACTTCCCGGGCTCTGAAAGAACAGCCCCAGCCAGGCGCAGGTGAGGATCTGCCTTGCCTGTCCCCCTCCTGGGCGAGGGCCCTGCATGTGTGCGGAACCTGCTGGGATTCCCAGCAAGGGATTTGAAGGGTGCGGGCCGCGGGTGAGCAGGAGACTGCCTGCCGCGTCTGCTCTGGGAGTGGGTGGAATGTGGTGGAGCTTGGGGGCAAGTATCCAAGAAACCTGGGAAACTGACTCTAGGAGTGGAGCAGAGACTAGGCTGGGCACTCTAGCTCTTTCTGCCCGCACCTGCGGCCCCCCCCCCCCCCCCCGCAGAGCCTTTCTAATGACAAGACTAGGTGGGCTCTGCGGCACTGTGGCTGCTGGCAGAGTCCTGCATGAGAAGGGACGATTAACGAAGCCTGCCAGCTGTCCTTGAATGGTCACTAGGAACTGGAATCAGGGCTGAAGACAAGTCTGCTTTGCATTCTGGAATACCAGAGGACCAGGAAAGCGAGAGGGCGTAGATGGCACTGTGACTGCCAGCCGCAGAGCCAGGCCCCCTGAGTCGGAATTCTCCCTCTTCCACGTCCCGCGTGCATAGACTCTGGGGCGCTTCCTCCTTGTGGGGTCCTTCAGCTGGCTCATCTAAGAGACTGTGTAACTATCACAAGGGTTATGGAGTTAACAGTGGCGGGTCATGTGTGCTGATGTAAGTTGGTAAGAGTACCACCTAGAACGTCATAAAGCACTTAATAAAATTTAGATATTTCTAATATTAGGCACAGCCCTTGCTGCACTTAGCTCACCTGGACCCTCGTTGATTTGCTCTGGTACTCTTGCCACGGGTGTCTGGGAATGGCCGCTTCACAACTCCAGGTCACGCACTCGTTTTTTCTGCTGGTTTAGCAAGTGGAGATACATGGTCAGTAGGCGTGAACGTCGCTCCTGGGACAGTCTTAGGCACTTCGTCTTTCCTGAAGTTTCTTAACTGGAGAACATTCTATTAATGCCGCTCTGGAGTTTTCAAAACTGGTTGGGCTTTACGTAATGAACAAACACAAGGAAATTTAAAGGTGATTTGAAAATGAGTGGCTTCCTGAAACTGTATGGGAAAATGTTGTGTAATTAAGTAGCTCAGCTTACGGGGCAGAGACTTTAGAGGTGCGTGAATTGTTCCAAGGGCACATCATCGCCCACATCTTCAAGGGGCTGCTCTCTTCTGCTATAAAACCTCAAAAGCCTTTGATTTCCTTGAATGAGCCAAGGTCTGTTCAGCCTCAAAACTTCAGAGATAATTCCCCTTGTCTGCTGTGACTCCACACACATACGCTCCAGACCTCTCTGGTCTGGCCAATTTTAGCTATGTTTCAATTCAGATCTGACTTCCCTAACAATGCCACCACTCCCATCATCTAAATCAGTACCTACAAAATCCTTTATGATAATACCATTGCTTTTAATGACAGTACTTAGTCTTTTAAATAATCTATTTAGGTGTCTTCATTGTTTATTTGACAGTCTACCCCCAGTGCTGAAGTATAAAGTTTCCATGTGTGGTATAGATCCTTTTGTGCTCGGAACCTTCAATCAATACCCTTCAAGACTACACAAGTGTCATCTAAATGTATATGTGGGCACACATGCACACTCTGTAGCATTATATTGATTAGTTCTCAATTTTAAAAGCAACACTGTAGTTAATTGTTGTTTTTCTTTTCAAGATTTTGTTGTAAAATGCTACATAAAAACTGAGGTAACCTAGCAAAAAGTATGTGGCCACAAGAATAAATGGATATTCTAATTTCTCTGGTTAACATAAAAAGATGAAAGATAATTTCTAGCAAAGTCTTCACCCTTTTTCTTTATTTCAATAAAATAAGGATGTGAATGTAAAGGAGGTAAGTCAGGAATCACACTTAATTCACCCAATGAGTGAGTTGTAGGGCGTGAAGTAACCATCTTATCTCTATTGGCTTTGTTTTATTATTTACAAGAAGAAAAACAAAGGTCTCAGATGTGTAAAGGAGTATTGGACTGCTCAGAAAGGCTTTTCAGAAATACATCAATCAAATGACAAAACTGACTTCAAAGACGAGTTGTTTCTTTTGTCTTTTGGTTTATTTCTTAGTTGTGGTTGTGGAACAATTAATCATTAGCAGAAACTTACAATTTTTGATGAAATGACTTTAACAGAGATGTACTTATGTAGCTTATGATGCCACAACTTCCTTGAAAGTTATCTCGTAATGCAGTTAGGAAAAGGATGTGGGAATCAGGTTATGTTTTGTGGTTCATGTTTATTCTACAGTTATGATTCCAATGGTACAACATGTAGTATGACTAGGATGAGTTTGTTAGACACGTTCTCCTCTTTGAATGTATAATAAATATGCTTCCCTCTTTTCCTAAAGTCCTTCTGAAACTTTTAAACATGAGAGTAGTAGAAATCATTATTTAAAGATTGTCATGCTAAATGTATTATTTAATTTCACCAGGGATCCAGCTAGCCATTTCCAAAATAAGGTGAAATAGATATTTGAATTTATCCACTAAGGGTGAGAAAGCTAAAGAATCATTATAACATCAACAAAGGAGTTGGAATCCACTGAATAAATGACTATATTCCTGAGACACAGTGCTTTATTTAAATTGGCACACATACAAGGACAACTTAACTTTTTGCACCAGAGCTTAGAACACACCATTTTAAATGCTTTTAATGTGGTTATGCAATTGCTTTTTATAAAACCTAGTGTAGGCAAGGGAGCCCAGGCTACAGAGAAGCAGGCCTGGCTCAGTGACAGAGGAGGAGCTCTCATCCCTCACCTTACCCCAAGGTGGAGGCCCAGGCCTTGGCATGGGTTTTTGAAGTCTTGAATCCTTTCCAAGGATCCATTAGTGCCCAGGGTTCCATGAGGATATGCCAAAGGATTTGGTTATCCAGATCGGCTCCCTGTGTGCTATGCACTAGTAGCTCTTTTCTGTTCTCTTAGTGTGTCCCCCCTGAAGTGGATCCAACCTCCTAATAGGTGGCACTCTGGAACATCGTACACAGTGTCCTGTTCTGTCAGCAGGGATGTGCCACCATATTCCTTTGCAGGCTCTATCAGACCACTCTGAAGGGCATTCCCCTAGCAAAGCCCATATGCACAACAAGGAACATATTACACACATCCAGTTTATGCATAACCTCACCTCATGTCATCCATCACACCACCGTGGTACCTCCCAACAGTATGCCAGCCAGTGCCATCTGCTTCATTTCCTCCTAGAGGCCGTGGAGTCTGTTTTCTCTCACAAAGGACAAGAATTTCAGCTGTGTGTTATGGAGAAAATTGTGTACTTAAGAAAGTTCTAAAGGGAGAATAACTTTATTTTGAGCTCCAAATTCTAGCCACTAGACCACGAGTACAACTTTGTTTTAGAGCCCCAAATTCTAGCCACTAGACCACAAGTATGAATTTATCAGAAACTCTTCATGTTACTTTACAGAAGCAGGGCTGGGTCTGTGTCTCACACTGCTGAAACATGAAGTTTTGTCTATGTGATGGTGACTTCATGGCAGCTAGTGGACGGTTTGTAATATTCATAGATTCCAAGCTTTGTAAAAGTCCCACACAAAACTAGGAACACACATACACACACCCTATCTACCTATGAGGAGGGGAGTCATTTTCTTCTAGGACGAAGTTCTAAGAAGTTACATGGGCAGTTTCCACACCTGAGTGGATGTGGTACTCACGGGGTGAGTGTCCTCATAAGCTCTGAGTTAAAGGGTGTTTTCCAGAGAAAGAGGAGTAGGTTTCATCCTCTGCTCCCCCACTGACACCAGCTATACAGGAACTTTACTGTAATTTTTTTCCTTTGGTTAGCTTGAATTGAGAGACTATTAAATACTTCTCCACTGTGTAGCACATCTTTGTGATAAATTAATTTTGAAACTATCAGACTATCAGTTATCAAATCTATGAAGGTAGATATGCCTATCGGTAAGAATCTACTTACTAGTAGTAACAAAACTGACTGAGGATGTACTTGGTTCTAGGAAGATTAAGTAATGCAGGGTTCCCAGTCCTGGGGCCAAGGACTGGACCCTTCTGTGGCCTGGGAAGAACTGGGCCACCCCAGTGAACAGATGAGCCTGAGCCAAGCACCCCTCCTATCAGCGTGCTCCTGTTAGGTTCCGATGCCACTGCTAATCTGATAGGAGGAGGACCTTTGCTCCCTGCTCCCTTCCTGCTGCTACTGGCTGTTCAAAAGTACCCTCCAACACCTTACTTCATAGCATGCACTGCCCATACCCACCCACCCCAGTGGTTGGGGAGAGTGATCTTCAAGTAAACCAGTCTCTGGGGTCAAAGTGTTGGGGACTGCACTGACATAAGGAATAGTGCTTGAGTCAATAATCTGTTATGTAGCTGCTTAAGTTAGTATCTCCAACATATTGTGGAATATTCAGAGAAATTCTTTCTCTTACATGTGTGACATTTCTGATTTGAGAGTCCTTCAGCTGAATGTGAGGACAGGCAAACAAAGGATATAAATCTTTTAAACATTGCTATCATTTCGGATGTATAAAACATTTGTTTTTTACCTGTATGGTTTGGATCTGAAATGTCCCCCCAAAACCTCATGTATTTGATTATAGCGTGGGGACCAGCCAGATCATGTGGATTAATCTGTGGATTTCACATGCTCCTGAGACACAGGGTCTGGTCTGTAGGGGGATATCACTGAGGATATCATGGTCGACCACTGAGAGGAGGGACTGGAAGATCATACTCTTGCCCAGCTTTTCTCTAAATCCTGTGTTGTTTTGTTTCGTATTTGTTTTTTGAGATAAGGTCCTTTCTCTGTAGTCCAGGTTGGTCTTGAACTTATTATGTAGCCCAGGCTCACCTAAAACTCATGACAATCCTGCTCCTTTCAGAGTGCTGGAATTTTAGGTGTATGCCACCACACCCGGTTTATGTGGTGCTGGGGAATGGAATGTTTAAGGTTTAAGCTAACTTTCCCTTTCTTAGGTATTAAAGCATATCTTTTTCATCTGAGTTCTGAAAGAAAAGGCTGTGTACTAGCTGCTTCCACAGCTACTGCCTGCAAAATAGAGGTGGATATGAAAATGCAGATGACGCATTGAAAACATACCTTAAGCTTCACAGATTTAGATATTCTAAGTTGAGAGGTCAGTTTGTAGTAGTTGGAGTAAATAAAAGTACATTGATATGATTTTTTTCTGTGCAGTTATGCCCTATTTCTCTTGATTCTATCTTAGAACTAGGACATCCTGACTACCCCAGGTCCCAGGGTGCCCATCCAAGTCCTTCAGAGGACTACCCAGCCATGCCAACGGACTGTCTACATGCTGACCAAGCTGGGGTTCCTGTTCAAAATCAGCAAGCACAGAATCTGCAAGGTGGACCCACTGCGGTACTCTGGATGCCACTTCCACCGGCTCCATTGAACTGTCCACCTGGCCTGGAATATTTAAGTCAGGTAATTTCAAAAACATAAAACACCTAGGCACAACTGTGCTTCACTTACTTAACTAAAATAACAAGGGAATTCTATAGCAAAGTCTAAAATATGGTAAATATTTTCTGCTGACAGATTAATTCTTCCAGGTCACTTTCACCTTGTAAGTAAAACGTAAATGGATCAGGTAGTTGTGCTGTCTGTGATCTTGAATTCAACTTGTTTCATTGTAACAGCTAAGAACAAGCGTTCAGGAAGCTCTAATTTTCATTCTTTTTTCTGGGCATAATACATGAATTAAACTGAATTGTATAGAAAGTGTATGGTGTATAGGTCTTCTAACTATCACTATTTTTTCAGAAGAGAAAATTGAGGCCAAGTGAGGCTTCTTTTAGGTTTTTTTCCTCCAAATTATTCTTGTTATTAGTATGTGTTTGTTATACGTAATTACACTAAACCTGGTAACTGTGTGTGTGTGTGTGTGTGTGTGTGTGTGTGTGTGTGTGTGTCGCATCAAATAGAGAAAAAAGATACGAGGAAGAGATATTGCATGTCTTGCTCAGGGTCGGAAATGTAAGGCAGTGGGCCTGGCTTTTTAACCTGGACTTTGGCTCTGAACTTAGTGCTCTTTCATCCCCACACTGGATAGTTTCCCGGTAACGTTAGGTCCAGTTTATTGCTCAGTTTCAGTAAGTGGGACCAGAGAGGCAGTATTTGGTGTTATAAACATCATATAATGACTCACCTTTTTATACATTTTTGTGGTGGTGCATTTGTTCTTTAGAAGATCCAATCTTATAAATACCAGCTGTGAGAAAAAGAGAAAAAGAGCCAGTGTTTTGTTTGTTGTACGAAATGATAGTGAATTCTGGCATATGAAGTTTACATTCATTTGGTATAAAACAGGTTAGTAAAATGGAATATATGAAATTTTGCATGTCCAATCTATAAACATATTTTTTTTTACACTGGGACCATATATGATGATTTTGACATCTAACCAATATCAGATGTGCCTTGGACATATTCTGTGCTAACTTAATTTTCTACAATGTATTCAAGCAACATGTGTTGTAAAAATTTCTGGTCATTGTTACATTCTTCAAGGAATATTCTGAAGTACATACTTTTAAAATGAAATTCTTCTGTAGATTGTAGTTTTACATAGTATGTGAAGGAATGGATGCTCCCTCTTAAAGTGACAGACACTTCTATCCTTACTGTATCTTTTATCTGTGACCTTTCAAGATTGGGCTCTAGGAAAAATTAGGAAGTAAATTTGTTTCCTCTTACCCTGCACTTCTTTTTATTAGAAAATATAATGTCAAAGTAAAAATGTCCGGAAAGCTATAGCCTCTCCAAGGAGATTTTTTATTTTTTAAAGTTATTAAAGCCATGATTCAAAATCATTTAATACAAGATCTTATGTAATACATAAAGGAAATGATCACACTATAAGTGATAATATCAAGTACACTTAAAAACTTGAATCTTATAGAAAGGAAAGATTTTTAGTGAACATTTTTTATATCAAACCAGTTTAATAGTCTCCTAATTTACCCTCCCAGTACTGAATAATGTAAGCATATTCAGTTTATGAAACATTAGTGAACATTTTAAGTCTCTTCTATAAAGAACAGTTTCATAATTTTTATAGAAATTCCTGTGTAAATAAGTTTTAGTTGACCTGTATTAGTTGAAAATTATGACAAATGCTTTACTTATTAAAAATAAAATGTTTTATGCTTAATAAAACTTAAACATTGATAGTATTAAGTGTTGAAATTGATTGAATTTAATTAATTTTCTCTTTCTCATAATAGATAGATCAGGTTCTGATTCATCAGCAAGTTGACCTTCTGGAAGGTATGTAATTACTTTAGTGACCATACTTCAAGAATTGCAAAAAAAAGTCATGTCAAACACCAGGAAGCTAGCACTGTCACTCATGGGAGACAGTGAACCAAGCCCTTCACAAATGTCTGTCCTCACAAAAATAAAAAAATAAACACAATCAACAATTTATTTCTGAAAATTAGTGGCCGTATGTTAAAATACTTTTATGTTGGGCATTTAATCTTGTGATACAGATACTACATTGGAAAATAATTGAAATTTATTTTTTCCACGTGCCCTCTCTACAGACTACTAGCTCTTCTGTCCCACTCCTTGACTTTAACCACCTCAACTGCAGACCCACAGCCTGTGAACACCTTAGCTATGGGCAGGACCACATGCAATAGTTGAGCTATCTGAGCATGTTCTAGAGGAGAAAGATCTCTTTGATTTTGGATTGGAAAGTTCGGGAAAATGATTGAGTATGACTTCAGCTTCTTTTATGAATTAAAACAAGTCCTGTAAAATACATGCTCCATGTACTGAAGACTACTAGCTTGAGCACAGGAACACAAGTTGGCAGGATGCTTACCCCCCGCCTGACATCCTGCTGCCTACACAACCACTCCTGCTCTTCTCAGTGGACCTGCTGCAAGCAGATGGCTCCTTAACATGTAGTGAAAATTCTGCTGATTTGTGGACTTGTTCAACCCATCTTCACTTGTTTGTAAAGTTCCTTTCCACTGATAGAAGTTACAACATGAATTATACAGACAGATATATAATTTTATTAAACTATAGAGTTGTGAACTATTACATTTAAATCATTTATAGTTAAATTATTAGACATGTATAATTCCATGATTTTGTTTAGTTTCTCTAAGCTAGCATTTCCCTGACAGAAACTCATTCTTGTTTGATAACATTTATTCTGGATTTCTGAATATTTTATTCTGCTTCATATACTATTATGCACAAGAATACAAGTAGCTAGATACTGTGTTATATAATGTACTATGTGCCTTTTGGATTTGTAAATATTTATGAAACATATACGTATGTATCTTAATCATAAAATATGAAGCAGTCTTAAATTTTATTAGTATGTTATTTTGCAGGGTTTTTAAAAATGATGTCTTTGATATTTTCATTCCATGTTTTCTAAATTGGAAGCAATTTTTTACATCATGAATAACACAAGAAAGATTGAAGTTACTCAGTTTTTATATGATCTGACCATACATAAGCCACATGCATTTTTCCTAAATTCAAAGCTTACTTGTCCTGAAAGACAAAAACATGATATTCCTTGGTTTTTACTTTTTAAGTAACCAGAAAGAAATGTACAGGTTATTTTAACACATGTTGTTTTAAAATTAAGCATAGTAACATTTACTTAGATTGACCTATTTAATGAAACTATTAGCTGAATAATAACTGTGTTTTCAAAACAAGTTCAGTTCGTTATTCACCACACATTTGACTACAGCAGGTGTGAGCTGAGGGATCTTCCTTGCAAAGGCAGAACTTCCACTCTCTCACCTCAGTATCTGTATGCTGTAGACGAGACTCCTGCTTCTTGTATCCTGCTTATGGGTTGCCCCTTTCCCAGCATGCTCTCTCTGTTTAAGTTCTTCCCTGCCTCCGCAAACATTGAGGTTTCCACTGTATAGACCCCAGTGGCAAACCCTAACTAAGAAAGTATGTATGGGTTAGCACTTAGCATCCTTCTATTTTCTCCATGAAGAGGTGAGCCCTTGCAAAGTGCAAAGATCACTTAGGATGCCCATGGCACCAACAGCTTGTGACTTGGAACGCTGGTCGTCAGGCACCTTCACCCCTTTGTCTGATACCCATCTCCTGCTTCTCCCAACTACTGCAGAGCTAAACGAGGGTGCCATGGCCCCAGTGTGACGTCCAGGTCACCTTCCATTTTCACATGTGCCTTTAGAGAGACCCCTCTCATTGATTCTGCTGAAATATGGTGCAAAAACTAAGGCTTAACTGGGGTTTACAAAATAAAACCTCAGAATAGTTGATTTATAGTATTTCTTGGAATAGAAATTTAACAACCATTTGAGAACTCCTCCATAATACAAACAACCTGTACCAAGCCAGCAGCCATTTCGTCCATGTACATATGATCACTGTGTTCACCTGCAGTGTTAGAACAAATTTCAGTCACAGTCTCTCTCCTTGACTGTCTGTGCACTAGAAAACAGGAATGTGTTCACTCTCACATAAGGACTCAAGTTCCTCTTCCTGAAAGAGCTCATGTCCTTTTGTTGTGTCTCTTTCCTCCGTCTGCATTGCCTTGAAGCACCTTTCCTTTTCCTTTCTGTGCTTCTTGGGGTACCATCCAAAACTGGTACAGCTAGATCTTATACTAGGAAAACTTCACTATTGTTAACAATAAGGTGATTATTAATTCCCCTTTTGTGTTTTCAGTCTTATTAGGCTTTGAAGCCAATAACAAATATGAAATTAAGAACAGCCTTGGACAGAGGGTTTACTTCGCAGCAGAAGATACTGGCTGCTGTACCAGAAATTGGTGTGGACCATGCCGACCTTTCACCTTGCGGATTCTTAACAATTTGGGACAAGAAGTCATAACTATGGAGAGACCACTAAGATGTGATGGCTGTTGTTGCCCCTGCTGCCTTCAGGAGGTCTGTGTGCAATTACCAGCGTGGTTTGTAAAATTGTTCAACAACCATGTTTACTCCTTCCTTGATTAGAGATATCATGATTACTATTACATTTGCATCTGTTCTTTTGCTATTATAGATAGAAATTCAAGCTCCTCCGGGTGTTCCAATAGGTTATATTATTCAGACCTGGCACCCCTATCTGCCTAAATTTACTGTTCAAAATGAGAAGAGAGAAGATGTACTAAAGATATCTGGCCCATGTGTTATTTTTAAGTGTTGCACAGATATTGATTTTAAGGTAAGAAATGTCATAATGTTCATAAGATCTGCCTTGTTAATGTAAGAAGAATATGATTCTATAGAATGTTAACAATATCTTAAGAGTTGTGCACTCAGACGTCAGAAAAGCAAAAAAGCGCCCGTGTATTTAACTTAGGGTGGTGGTCACTGCTGCAATCACAGGCCAGTGTAGATCATGCTAAGTGACAAGAAGAAGCAGAGCTTTGCTGTCAGATGAAAATAAGCAAAACCCCTAGCACTCAAAACACGGCAGCTCTGTATGTGCGCGCACCATGCCATGCATTCTAAGTAGATCCCTACCTCATCTTCTGAATCTGACCATCCAAGCTCATGGACATTTCCCGAATCTGCACTAGAGGCAACCTTGTTGTCCTAGGCCATCTTCATGAGGTCTGACATCCTTGAGTTCCTACACAAAGCCCAATTATCAGAAATTGTTTCAATAAGTTAATTCAAAAGAACCTTCTTTCCCCTTTCCACAGCATCAGTTACCCAGAGTAAGCTGTGGCCTGAAAATACTGAGTGCAGAATCCAGTAACGTACAGTTTCTGAGTTTTCATTTGTCTGCCATTCTGAGCAGCATGCCAGAAACTTGGGCAGCCTCCTGGTTCATACATCCTGGTCACCAGCTGTCTTTCCCAGCCTGTTCTCACTGTCTAAGCTACCTTTCCGTTAGCTCAGTCACTTAGTGGCATCCCCAGCAGAAGTCAGTTCTGAGATGGTGATGGGATCTCACTGCTTCTGCTAGAACACTTAAGTAGCAGCCTAACTGCGTTGTCTGGTCTACTTGTTATCTCTTTCTTTCCTTCCTTTCCTCTTTTTTTCTTCCTTTCTTCCTTCTTCCTTCCTTCCTTCCTTCCTTCCTTCCTTCCTTTTTCTTTCTTCCTTCCTTCCTTTTTTCTTTCTTTCTTTCTTTCTTTCTTTCTTTCTTTCTTTCTTTCTCTCTTTCTTTCTTTCAAGACAGGCTCTCACTCTGTAGTCCAGACTGGTTCTGAACTCACTATGTAACCTAGATAGCTTTAAACTCACAGCAATCCTGTGGCTGTCCAAGTGCTGCGACTACAGGTGTGCTGCACCTAGCTTACACGGATCTGGGGACTGAACACAGGGCCTTGCACTTGCTAAGCAAGTGCTCTAACATCCGTGCTATTTCTCGAGCCCTGTTATCTCTCTTCATGTCGTCACCCTGGGATGGTATCATATCACATCATTATCCAAGAAAAGATGAGTAAATTATGACGAGTTGTTTAGAAAAAGAAAGGAGATCAAATTTACCTAACAATTTTTGTAGCCTGTGATATTTTTTAGTTTTATTATTAATAATTCTTGGTAATTTCCTTCTGTGTCTACTCTATAAATTTAGCTTTAATCATGTGGATAGGGCTGGGTATCTCTTAGGAATAATGTATTTGTCTTACAGAAACAAGATCATTAGTTCACTCCCCACCAATACCAAAAAAAAAATCAGACATATGAATGTACAGGGAAAAAACATAATGTTTAGAGTTACCCAAAGTTTGTAAACCTTAAATTTTGCATGCATTCATATCAGTAAAATGGGGGAAAAAAGATAGAGTTGCCCAAAGTTTCAGTTTACTCCTTTCAGGAAATTTAACATGAAAAGATAGGCTCACATGAAACTTATTTCAAACCAGCACTGTTTTTGAGTTTAAAGTCTGAATTCATGTTGTTAGTATTGTTATTAGGCATTAAGCTAGTTCATAGTTGTAAATCCTTTACATGCTCTGTATATACAAATGTTAAATAAAGCTTTATTCAGAAAACAAACAACAAGCAGTTACCCAGTTATATGCTACACTGTTTTGGCCCTTTGATATGTACCTAGGTTGGATGAGCAATTGTTAAATTTTAGCTTTTGCATTTATATTTACATTGTGAGATAAGTTTAAGATTGTTTAGAATAATATTAATTAACTTTTAATATTAAAATTATGAATTTGAAAAGTTAACATGAATATAATGTCAATTTATTTCTGGACTTGGAATTTAGTTTTAGGGATATACTGTTTTTGAATGTTATCTAGAATTTATGTAAAATTTCTCATCTTGATGACTTTTCAGTTGTAGATTATTATTCAGAATTGTGGTATTTGCCATAAAAATTGTATTTTCTATTTTACGCATGAATTTTTGTTAATTTGTAATTTTTGCTTCAACAATAAAATGGTAATTGATAATATCTTTATTAGTGTAGTATTAGGTGTATTTTTGCTAGTAAGTTGTCCTCTGCGTTCTTCATTTTGGAAACTATTTCAAAATCTTTTTTTTTTTAAAAAGCATCTATTGTTTAAGTGTATCTATTTTGTACAAAATATTAATATGTGCAAGAGTGGATTTTAATTGGCCCCTTTACCACAATAATGTCATACATCACATAACCCCCAAAACTCACTGTTTTGAAGCAAGAGGCCTTTTGTGTCCATGCATGTGAAGTCTGTAGCTTAGCTGTGTTTCAGTGGACACATCCAGCAATGCCCAGCTAGATGGTTCTGACGTAAGCTGTAAACAGGCCTCAGTTCTGATCCAGTTACGTGTGTCCTAAGGCTACAAAGGCAGCATGGAATTGGATGAAACTTTATAAGAGTTTTCCCTGGACAGTAATAGGTACATCAACGCAGTCAGCCCAGTTGAAGAACTCCACTATGTCACCTGAAGACATCATATTTTTAAACAAGTCACACGTCCAAGCCTCATCATTATAGAACAGGGTGCACATTTAACAAAACACATCCTCAGTTAACACAAGCCTCTTTCACCATAGCTTGGTGACCAACCCTCTCTACGTGGACACCGCCTACACATCTGAGAGGCTCTCCTCTGGGCACAGAGTGTCCTGCTTTGTGACCTGCATAATCTGAAATGTGTCAGTTTGAAACCCCTTTTTCATGTATCTTCTTTTATTATTAATCCCCCCACGTGTGACATACTCTTACCCTAACTCTTGTTCTGGGACTTTCCATCAAGTTGCTTATTAGTTAATTCTTTTTTTCAAAGGTGGCCACTTTGCTGAGGATATCATTATTTCCAGTTTCTCTGCTAACGGTGGATGGAGTAATAAGTTTCAATGGCATGTTGAAACTTTCACCTGTGTAACCTCCTGTGCTTCTCTCAGCAGAAATCTAATAGAAATTTCATTCATTATCTTGCTGATGGCTCGTAGAAATTTTGAGTAAATGTTTTGTTCTTATCCTTTTCTGCTTATTGTTGGTTTTGGGTCAATTCAAATCACTTATCACTACCTTAATACAAAAAAAAAAAATGTTAACTACTTCAGCGAACTACTTTCACAGAATTTGTATTATGAAATAATTTTCCTATGTATATATGTAAATATATTCAGAAGCAAATGCACATGTATTGAAAACTACAGGTTATAGTTACATATGGACAAAATTTTAGTATACCATCTGTTTCATTGTACTCCAGCTTTGAAAATAGCTCTACTAAAATTTTTTGTTACTGTTAAGACTCTATTTATTTATTTATTTATTTTTGCAATGTAGATTAAATCTCTTGATGAAAAATCTGTAATTGGCAAGATTTCCAAGCACTGGACCGGGATAGTGAGAGAGTTATTCACAGACGCGGACAACTTTGGGATCCAGTTCCCTGTGGACCTCGATGTGAAGATGAAAGCTGTGATGCTGGGAGCCTGCTTCCTCATCGTGAGTGCCTCCTGACTCCTCTTGGGTCTTGTCTAGCTAGACCATGCTGCATCTACAGATCGCCAGGGAGTCACACAGGCGAGGGCACAGTCGGCAGGTTTAGATCAAAACATTGATGAGCCTGGGCCAAAATGTTCGGCCTGTGTTAGGTCTCCTAATATGTCCATTGTTATCCTAATAACCTCCAAAGTGGCGCATGGAGATCCTTTCAGTAGGGAAGTTGTATTACTAGAGAAGGAATGCAAAGAGCCGAGGGAGAAAGAATGAAAAAGCAAGGTTTCAGGAGACACAAAGGAAAGAAGATAATTACAGAAATTGCAAGGGGATTAATTAAATGTATCTGTTATCAAAAGACATATATACTCACAGAATTGAATGGCTATTAAAGAAAATGGTGAAGGCAGAGATTATATAGTGATAGAATTTTCACAGATACACATGTTACATTTATTTTTTTTCTTGTTTAACAGCTGTGTTACTACATGGGATCTGTTCCTTAGCTTTGTCCATCTGAGAATTGATTTTTCCCGCAAAAAACTCACCCCTGTATTTTTGTTTTTATACAGGATTTCATGTTTTTTGAAAACGGTGATTGACAACTAGAAAAAAATTGAAATCTGCATCTTGATTGAGACTACCTAAGAGGAAAACTCGTTGTCTTCTCATAATTGAAATCGTTTGTATTGAGATCTGTGCCTGTAGCTCCAGTTGTATGATATGCTTTGCAAATTAATTTTCTGTCTCATCGGTTTATATATTTTCTATACTTTAAAAATATTTACTGCAAATTATGGGGAAAGGGACATGGGGATTTTACATTTCAAATGAATCTTTATATAAAAAACTGTTATGATTCATAAATGACTGATTTTTCATTTTATACCAAAATTTAAACCTTATCAAAGTTAAATTTAATAAAAAATAAACTATTTTATTAAATCGTGTTGCAATTTATTTTATAGCAAAGAGTTAGTGTGGGCTGGTATTGTTTCTTATTAGTACAGTGAATACCTAGCATGCAAAAGGTGGTGGGTTTAATCTCTAGGGCAACAGAGAATAAAAGAGCTGATATTACACTGCATATGCTATCAATTTGAAAAGCTAAATGTAACAAGTTTCTGTTTACTTTGCCATTATGTAAAATAATACTCAACATAGATATTATTAAAGAAAAATAAAATGTTTTTCTCTCCCTTCAGGAAATCACACTATATTTAAATGCTCATACTAACTAATCCACTACTGTAATTATAATTTTTATGTAGACAAGACAATGAATAAACTTAATTGGTTTAAATTAAATAATTTTCAGTGAACAAAGACAGGATTCTCATTTAAAGACTCACTTTCTCTAAAACTTTATTATTAATACAATATTTGAAGGTATTTATTTACATATGAAATACTTAGCTCCTATATTTGAGCAATCTCAGGACACAATAATAATGGAATTACCGAGATGTTTTTAAGAGGAAGAAGTAGCACTGGGTCCTGTCTCAGTGGTTAGAGCACTTGCCTGTGCCCTGGGTTCATTCCCAGAACCACACAGACCGGGTGTGGTGGTGCTAGCCTGTAATTCCAGCATTCAGGAGGCTGAGGCAGAAGGATTGTCATATACTCGCGGACACCCTGGGCTACACAATGAGTTCAAAAAAGCCTAGATTAGAGAGCAAGACTCTAAATCAAAAACAAGTAAATAAATAAAGAAATTATGCACAGCCTTTAAACCCTAACAGTGGTCATTTGGTTTATAACAAAAATAAAATACCTGAAATAAAAGTCTTGTTAATGTGTTTCTCACATATTCAACTCTTATTTTTAATCAAAGTATGATGATTTTGTTCAAGTGACCTTCTGAGCCCTCAAGGGTTAAGTGACCTTGTCGCAGAAATTGGGCCAGAAGAAAAACCAGACGAGAAAGACTCTCGAGTTAGAAAGAAGGGTCCTCTGTTACTCAGGCAGACCCAGGAAGCCGACGCTGCAACCCCTGGACCTGAGCTCTGGGTTGGGTTCAAATTTACAGAGTTTTCAGGGGAGTTTAACAGGGAACAAAGCTCGTATTTAGTGATTGCTTGGCATAAGTTTGAATTTGGCCTGCCTGCCTGGGAAGGTAAGATTTGAGGTCCCCTTCCCGCTGCAAGCTTATGCAAAAATAAGTAGATAAGCAAGAAACAGAAGCAGAATCTGCAATTGAGCTGCATACTGCACTGGGGTCAGTGAGGGAGGGTCAAGGGAACAGAAACCCCGTTAGGAAAAGTTTTCTACTCCAGGAGCATGTACACAAAAAATATGTGGGGGTTAATTTGATCCCTTTTTTTCCATCACAATCATGCGTTTTCCTCATCGTCCATTCAATACTTCCTTTACCCAGAACCCAGGCACATAATACCATGTAGTAAAATTTACACCTGTACTACAAACTAGTTTCTTCCTGTTCGAGGTTAATCTGTAATATACACTGTATGGAATAATAGCTTGAGAAAAGAGATGAACGCCTCCTAATTTCCCTCATACTTGGGAGCCAGAGTCTTAGAAAATAAATTTCTGGGAGTTACTCCCTCTTCTTCTCAGCAGAACTCCAGCAACAGCAACTGTCCTCACCAGCAGGACCTAACAGCCAACCTGTTATCTCCAAGAGGGCATTAAGGAGGGTACCACTAAACAGAGAAACTATAGGAAAAGCAAAAACATAGTGACCTTGCATCAACCTAAACAACTCAATAGATGCCGCCGTCCAAAGATGTAATGGAACTTACCTCTAGCTTACTCTGGGACAGCACCGGCCCAAGGGATACAGAGAAATTTGCACAAGTTATCTCAGGACGTTGGTTATGCCATTTAGTGAAGAAACACTCCAAACTGGCTGCCAGGTGACAAAACTCACCTAAAATGAGGCTTACAGCTACAGCATCTCTAGGCCTGGACTTTCATTCATTTGTTCTTTGGTGTAGAAATCTAGATTTCTGGTTAGGTATAGAGAAACCACAATTCCTTCTTTCCTCCAACTTCGCAAAGACTTGAGCTGAAACCCACACAGTAAGATCAAAACCCACCCATTTAAATACAAATACTAGACAAACAATTGCTTATTCAATACCTACAATAGAAAAAGTCATCAATTTAATAGAAGTAAAAACAGTTGGAAAATTGTTTTTATTTCTAATTCAATGATATTTGTAGGAATGCTGCGTACTGTTTTCTATTGGATGGTTGTGACACTGTAGGAAAGCCTACCTGACTAAGGGGGTAGGTGCGGAAGGAGTGAGACGCTGCGGGCGGGGCTGGGTTTCCGGTCTTGAGAAGGACAGGTTGTGCTGGTGGTCCTTGGATAAGGGGTAAGAATGCAGAGGATTGTAGAAGTAAAGGGCAAAATTACCAGTCTCATTACTATCTCTAGGAAGAGGCTGAGATTTACAGGGAAGATCAGTGGAAATGGAGAGAAATCTGAGAGAAGAAAAAGGTACAAGGGATAGGACACCGAACTGGTCAGAAAATCACCATCTGCTTTAATGCACGTGATTAGTCTGTTGCTGTTTGCAGTCCAGATTTAGTATTTTAAATGAGTTTGACCTCAAAAGGCCACCACCATTTTAAAGTAATTAGTAGCAACTCAGTCAAGAAATCCTGTCCTCATTTGAGGAAAATACAAGCTAAAATGCTTTAGGACACAAGTACTCCTGGTGCTGCAAATTGCCAGCCAGAGAAGGATGTGCAGACGTCGGCTCATATCCAGCCCAACTGCTGCCCTGTCTCTGCCTACTGTAACTTGGCTGCCAGACTTTTCTAGGAAAATGTGCTTGCCCCTGTCTGTGCTCCTGCCCCTTTCAAGTTGCATCCCTTAATGCACCATAATTTCCTCATTTGCCACTAGTAGAGTTATGAATTGATAATAATATCAAACTCAAGCTAATATGAGGACTGTGACATAATTCAGGTCCAGGAAACAACAGAAAATGTGAAGGTTTTATGCTGATAGTGGTAATTGTTTTTTTAAACAAAGGGAAGTAGATCCAGGCAAACCAAAATGGAAGTTAGTTATGCCAGTTAGTGAAGAAGCAGGTGACAAAATCAATCAAAAATGAGACCTATAGCTACAGCATCTCAGTGAGAGGTAAGCCTGTTTTTTTTTTTTTTTTTTTTTTTTTTTTTTTTTTTTTTTTTTTTTTTTTTTTTTTTTTTTTTTTTTTTTTTTTTTTTTTTTTTTTTTTGCTAAGTTCTATTTGTATAGTATATGCATTTTTTCGTGGCATGTAACATTTCTTCTGAACCCTAGGATGCGCACTCTCTCCTTCTCTGGGGGTAGAGGGATGTCTCCACATAGGTAGGTAAACAAGACAGTTCTCATGCACAGAAGGTTAGAATATCAAAAGTGATATTGACTGAACCTTCCTAGCTTCCTTAACTTTTCAATTTGAGAGGTCACCAAAGGAAAGAAGCAAAAATTTGGAGTGTGAGAGCAGACTGGTTAAAACTGAAGAGTACAAAGTTCGAACTGAAGGCTCTGGATTTACAGGAAGAAAGGCACTGTCACGATGAAGTGGCGACCCACAGAGTCACTTGGATGCCATGTTCTAGACTCACCTACGCCACACCACACATTCCAGTGAAAGCTCAGTGTACTTCTAATGTTTGTGTGGTTGAAATGGCAACCAGAGGCCATAGGAAGCTTCAACATTTTTTTCCACACTGGAAGCTGTCTAGATTTGTAAAACATGCTAAAAGTCAGCTTGCCTACTCATGGCAATTTGTTTCTACAGGTGGATTCTGATGTTATGTCGCTAGATTATTGAAGTTGTTCTGCCTGGTTTATTTCTTGCCGCAATAGAAGTCGCTTCAGGGGATCCATTGCTGGGAAACATTTTAACTTTAGTCAAGCACAATGACTAGACTGCAGCTGTCTACAGGTAATCCGGAGATACTCCTCTTATGTCAACTTTATGGAGTAAATTAGAACTCAGTCTGCTATGTGCTTACTGTCTCAGTTCTTCGTCCCGTAACAATCTACTTGTGGCTTAGGAAGAACAGAAATGTAGTTCTTACAATTTTGCAGCACGAAGTGCAAGGCAAGGCTCTGACAGTCTCAGTGTGGTGAAGACCTCGTCTCCACGATCACACTAGAGTGTCCTTCCGTAGCAGAAAGGATAGAAGGGAAAAATGTCTTATTGTTTCCTAGGGACCTTATATGGGCACTAAATTAATTTCAAGGTGAAGCTCTCAGATTTACTCACACCCTAAGAGATCCACCTCCTCACGATATCATAATGGGTTTTAAACTTAAACATGTAAGCGTGGTAAATGTATTCATTCAAACCAAAGCAAGTTTCTCTGGCTATGACCACTGGAGAGATTATGCCAAACTCAAGGCAATCAGGAACCACATCTGGATTAGGGTTTTGGAAGCACATCTTGACTGGGAATTGGGCACCAGCCTGGGTTAGAGTTTGAGGGATTTGTGGGCTGCTGAATAAGGGAAAAACGCCCACTCAGATGTGGGAGGCCCAACTGAGAATTCGACCTGTATAAAAGGAGAGAAGAAGAGAGATTATTACAGCCTTTTCCTCTGGGAAAGCTCTCACCTTCACGATTTTCCACGGCCGTCAATTTGTGACACACTGCAGATCTTCGTCACAGATTTGCTCCAGTCTCAATTTGTGCCTACCTGCCTGTTGCGGATCTTCAGTCTCTGGTCTTCGCCATTGTTCTTTGCCGTTGAACTGTAGCAGAATCTCACCAGCTTCCCTGTGGTCCTGGACAGGTGTCCTACTTCGTGGCTGAGCAGCCATTGGACACTCCAGGTTTCATACTAGCAGGCCACCATCTTGGACTGTATCTGTCCTCAGATTTGTAAGATTTCCAAATAGATCTTTTTTGTTATATTCTGTAAATTCTGCCTTTTGAAAGAACCCACATAATACACTGACCTCTCAAAATTTATGACTTTCTCATATATAAAATGTATTCATTCCCTTTCTATATTCCAAAAGTAGTAACTCATCTCAACATCAATTTCAAGAACTGGGTACAAAGTCTGATCTAAGCATCATCTAAATCAAATATGACTTCTTCCTTTTTTATACATGTCCTATTTATTTTTTTCACTTGCCTTATTGCTCTGACTAAAGTTTTTAAAACTATATTTAACAAGAGTAATGAGAATTAATTTTTTTTCTGATTTTAGAGGATATGCTTTTAAGCTTTCTTCATTTAGGATAAAAACATTCAGGAAGTTTGGTCATTGCAGAATTACCTATGAAAACAACATTGATGTTCTGTCTTAAGAGAAAATTCTTGTGAGATTAAATAAAAAATGAATGCTTCTACATCATTCATTGCAATATGACTCAGTATGGAGGTTTCTAAAAAAAAAAACATAAAAATTCCACTATACCTATTCTGCTATAACCCAACTGTACCTTTTCTGGATAAGTTTTTGAAAAAAAAAAACCTTTAAGTTAACAAATTACAGTGATATAGAGTATCTATCTACAAAGATAGTCATCTTTATAGCAGCACAACCCATAATAGGTATATCTTGGAAGCAACCTGTATGCCAGTCAAAAAATGAGTAGGTAAAGATAATGTGATATACAAACAAAATAGAGTATTACTCTACCACAAAGAATGATAATGGATAATTCTGAGTCGTTTATAAAAACATGAGTGCACTTTGATACCATAATGCTAGAGAAAGTATTAATAAATTAGACAATGAAAATTGAACATTTCATGGTGTATCTTACTTGAAAAACTCAACATATAAATAATTTTAAGATCAAAATAAAGATTAAAATAGTGAATCTGTGAATGGGGAAAGATAGGAGAGCAATGAAGGGAAGAGAAAGTAAAAATAATTAAGGAGCTGTTGTGGTTTAGATCTTGAATTACCCCCAAAGCCACATGTGTACAGCTATGGAACCATGTATTGTTGAGAAGCTGGGCCTGAGCAGAAGGGATAGGACACAGGAGCTTGACTTGGAAGGGGTGGATCCCTGGGACATGGCCTGGAAGGATGTTTGCTAGCTCCACTTTTCTTTTCACTTGGCTTCCTGTCTGCTGCCGTGAACAGCTTTTCCTCAGGCTAGGCCTCTGCCAAGTACTTCCACCATTGCCAACCACACATGAAGGAACTGTGAAACCTGAAACTGTGAGATAAAATAAATTTTTCTTTCTTTGTGTTGTGGATGTCAAGTATTCCATCCCAGCAACAAGGAAGTAACTGAGAGTGACGTGTTATATACATAGGTCAATTCTCCAAGTTGACATAATTATTACAAATAAATATTAGAAATAAAAGTTATCACAAATATATACTAATATGCTAATAAAGGTAATAATTATGTGGGAAATAAATCAGATATGAGTAAGAATTTAGGTATGATTTATCCTGAGACACCTGAAATTATGGCAGAGCCTCTCTTGACTACTGAGAAGAAAAATATGAAAAGAGGGAAACAACTTAAACATGGAATTTATAATAAAAATAGAGGCAGAACTTTGGTGCTGGAAAATTCCCAGCTTGAATACACTGTGCAATTGTGTGACTGGAGACAGCCCCCAAGGTCATAGCCAGAAAGAGTTTGATAAGATCGGGGGAGTAAGTAAGAAGCCAGGTGCTATTCAAAAGACAATGAAGAAGGATTCTGAAGTCACTTGGACAGAGAAATGCCAAGTTAAATATTCTGAGCACTTGAGTTTTGTTGCCTCTACCTCAAGTCTCTGCTCCTCTATTCTGTTATACTCTTCCTTGGTTGCCCACCTGTGGTTCTGGTGTGCTTGGATGTGGCTTGAGTGACTCCTCCTAAAACTACAGTCATAAACTATGGCTATGTTTCTGTGAAGTTAATTTTGCAAGTGTGCATAGTATATAGATACAGAGCCACCTAGATTTCAAAGGATGTCAGGTGAACACTATGTCCCAGGCAGACACCTACAGCAGGGACAGAGCCACCGCAGAGAGCTCTAAATAGGAAATTGCTCCAAATAGGGGTGGTATGGGGTTGGTAATGCTATGGAGAAGTGGATTCCTGAGAGCTTGACCCCACAAGTGTGAAGACACAGCATGAAAGTTCTGAAAAGGACAGCCATGGTGTCAGTCCAGAAATCTCTGCAAGCTGCAACATGGGTTGCTTCCAACGACCATGAAGACAGAGGTGCCCGGAACCATGGAAGCCCACTGTGTGCAGAAGACGGGACATGAAACCCAACAAGATCATTCTAAGGCTGGAAAGTTCAATGTTTTCTCTGTTAGGTTTTAGACTTAAGTGGGAACTGTTACTCTTTGATTTTGTCTTCTCTCTCCCTTTTATAATGGAACACGTGTAGTATGCTTGTTCCTTGACAGCGTTGTGGAAACACAGAACTTGTTAGATTTCACAGCCTCACAGTTAGATGAGAATTTGTCTCAGGATAAATCAAAACCAAATTCCTACTCATATCCGATTTATTTTTCCACATATTTATTATCCTTATTGGCATATTAGTATATTTCTGACAACTTTTATTTGTAATAATTATGTCAACTTGGAGAATTGACCTATGTGTATATCATGTCTCTCTGAGGATAAGGAAGCTGACACTGCACCTCTTGTTGACTCTTTATTCAAAAAGATGCCTGAATTCTTTAAGTTAAATCGAGAGTAAATTTTACGTTTAGTTGGTGTAGAAAGTGTAACAGCTCTTTTTTTTTTTTAGAAATTACAATCAATAAGTACTCTGAAAGTGATATAAGTGCTTATAAGACACTCAACCCACCATGAAGAATCCCAATCTCAGAAATCAAGCTACCCACAGAGGCCTGAACACTGGAACTTGCATTTCCAATCTTTACATTTTTAGGAGAAAGAAAGCATTCAGCCAGTTCCTGATTATTTATTCCTGCCCTGCCCCACTACTTGCATTCTGTGGGATGTACAAAGCATTTGTTTCATCACAACAACCTAGGAGTTACCCATCCTCATGGAATCTAGACATTGTCAGCTTTTGTCAACTAATGTTTTAATAAAAATCTTATTTTCTTTTGTACTTTTACTTTTTTTTTGCTTTCTAGTGAGATTGAGCTTGTTTTTACTGTCTAGATAATTTCAGCTTTCTTTAATACAGATCACCATCTTATATATTTAAATTATTTATCTAATTCTTTTCTTACTGATTTACAAAAGTTCTTTATCAGTTACAAAAGCTTTCATAAATTATATAAATCCGAATATAGTCTTTCAGGATATGATTAAAGTTTTACTTGATTTGTAGTGTACTTTTTGTGCAGAAATTTTAAATAATAATATTATTATTTCTGCTTTCACCTAGTTTTTATTTTTGTTTTCCTATTTTTAGTTAGTTTTTCCTGAGTCCACTTCTTACTAATGTGAGTAGATATTTATTTTATGCCATAGTGAAACTCTCTACTGTTACAGAATCTTCCATCTTTGTGACTGTTTTGTAGTACTGCCCCCGCTAGCACCAACCTTTTAGATTTGTGCACAAATTTTTAAATTTCTATTCTTGTTCTATTCATGCACTGGTCTGTAAATCACCGCATAGTATTTTTATTATTTATTTATTTATTTATTTATTTATTTATTTATTTTGAGACAGGGTCTCACTCTGTAGCCCAAGCTGGTCGTGAACTCACTATGTAGCCCAGGCTGGCCTTGGACTCACAGCAATCCTCCTGTCTCAGCTTCCGGAGTGCTGGGATTACAGGCATGCGCCACCACTCCCAGCTTATGTGGTGCTGGGGAATCAAACTAGGGTACTTAGCCCTTGCTGGGCAAGCACTTTAACTCCTGAGCCATTCCTCCAGCCCCATCACCGCATAGTCTTTTTATATTAGCAAAATTGCCCTTGAATATTCTTTACAGTGTATTCCTCTCTGCATTGTACTGGCTTGCTTCCTTTAAATGTCTGCCTTTAGTGGATGATAGAGTAGGTAAAAGCAGAAATAACACACAGGTCGTTTGATGTCTGTCAAAATGGATTAACATTTTTTTCTCTACCCGATCTCCGTTTGAACAGTGCTTTCCATCTTGTTTTGCCAAGAAGCTTGTTACATAATGGTAAGAAATATCTGAATCGATACATGCAAAAAATAGGGTTTTTTTTTTTTGCCTCCCAGTACTCACTGTTCACTATAAAATGCATATGAAAAGGAATATAAAAAGAAATACTGCATATGAAAAGAAATATTGTCAGACATGCTAAAAGTCCATTATCTTTGCACTGGAATCCAAGTTCAAGGCTAACTTGGACTAAGTAGTGAGGCCTTATCTAAAAGAGCCAAACAGGTAAAAAAAAAAAAAAACAACACAAAGAAATTAGGTTATCCAGTCCACTTTAAAATGATGGGTGGAGTTGTTTCCACTCAGGTTGGCTCTGAGAGTAAAAACTTAATAATTAAAAGGCATACACCATGATCAGAATCTATGCTACATTGTTTTAGTTTTTCATTTTTTTTAATGTTGCAACACACCAAGACAACTTTTTGTTTCTTTTTTTTCCCCCTTATCGAAATGGAACTTGAAGTGTGGAATTCAACCCACTCTGAATGCTTGGATTAAGTTGGTTTAAGGGTCACAAGTGGCATGTTTGTTATCAGTTTAAATCTCCATAGACCACACTTACAAAACAAGGAAGAGAACAGTAAAAATAAACTTGCAGAGGTTTTTCTAGTTTTGTAATCGAAATAATTTATTCTAAAAATTTAATTTTTTTACATAAAATACTTTTAGTATAAAGTGTATATTTGTAAATTATTGGATATTCTAGCTTTCTAAGGGAATAATTGATGTGAAGCTAAATTTTGAGGGAGAGGTGGTACAAAAGTTTTGTGGCCTTAAAAAGTGACCGCTTTAGATGAGTCATAGCAAATGTTTATTTTGCGAAGCAAATAAAAGTGGAGTCTAGAAAACTCATGATTTATAGGTAGCCCCGAAGAGAATGGGAATGATCCTATTGAGGAACAGTGGGATACATCATTTCTTTTACAAGTAAATTAAGCTAAGTTTAATTAAGAAAAAGCTAATTAAGTATAAGTAAATTGAGTTCATATTTAGGACAGTATCAGAGGGAATGCAAGCTTGGGAGGGGGTAGAGCCCAGAATGTCCACGTCCTTCTGCCCACAACAGGGTCGGAAAGGAAGGACGCAGTGGGGTTCTCCCCCTGCTCAGCTTGGGTCTCAGTCACAGCAGAACTTGAGCAAGGGCTGTGCCTTGGTCCTCTGCAAATAGGACACCTGGCATATGCTGCTGGCATTATAATACAGAAAGTTTGTGCACAAGGTCAAGTGTACTTAAAAGTGTAGCTTCAAGTGGACTTTCTAGTGTACCACTGGGAGAAAGCTTGGGAGAAATTTACGCCAGAAATGAAGCAAAGGAAATAAAGACAGTCTGGGTGTTGTCAAGTGCATGAATATGCATGCTCATCAGACTTTCTGAGTACCTCATGCCTCCTTTCTCCAGGCTAACCCAAGTCAGAACCAGGATGTCACCTGGTGTCACCTGCTCTACAGACTGGAATCTCTCCGCTGGGACGGACGGAAAGCTATTTCCGGATGACGCGTAAATTGGCCTACAATATAGTAATCACAGCAGCCTTTATTTAGAATGTTGTTCCCGGTATTCCTGTTTACCAGAAACCGGAGGTTACCTGCGGGTCAGGTAAGCAGATGACAAGGCAACTGAGGTAAAATAAGTCAGTGGGTCAACAAACAAACTGACAAATAAAAACTTGCATGGCATTTACACTAGCTGTATCCGTTGTCTCATTCACCGGGACTCTGCGTTCTGAAGCACCTTCTGCTCATACCCCAGCCCTACCCGCCCCGCCGTGCTCACTGCCACCCTTGCCAGGTGACACTGACTTCTATGGAGAAAGACATGAAGCTTCCATGGAGAAGCTCCTCTTGTGGGTAGGAGCCAGACCTGAGCCAAGACAACCTGCGGGCCATGGGAGTACCAAAGAGACACCGCCTATTACATGACTGGTGTCATGGAGAGCTTTGTGTTAGACTCGTAATGACCAGTGAAGTGAATCTGTCTCCCAGTGCGCAGGACACACACGGACACACAGGTCCTGCTGGGACTACACAAGGAAAATGAAGGCACAGTGCTCCAGGTGTTTGAGACACCTAGGAACGAGGAGGGACAGGAGACCCACACGGCATCCATGCACACGACTCTAATTCAAAGCCAGTGAGTAGACCACCTGGCTGGTGAAGCCCTTCCTGGCACGCAGGCTGACCTCAGGAGACCCAGAAGCTCTCCTTGGAGCCCACTGACCCATCCCATCCGTGCACTACTTTGCAGCGGCAAATAATTCCCGAATGAAATTGAAGGACTTGCCGCCATTCCTTAAAGGCATCAGCCTCTTTATGATTGAAAGCAGATACTAGCGAATCCTGTAAGTAGATACCATCCAGTTCTGCCACCGTGGAGTTCTGTCTCCTTTCTTCTCACCATCTCTATGTTCTGGTCAGGTTGTTTAACCTTTCTTTGTCTCACTGTTCTCAACTCTAAAATGGGCATATTACGAGAGGGCGCAAATAGTCAACATGTGCCTTTCAGTAGGCATTTGTGATAATTAAATGAAAATTTTTTCTAAAATGTTCCACAGAACTAAGTTTTTCATGTTAAGTGTTATGTTTTTAAGGCGCAAACTCTTCCTTTTCAAAGTCAGTCTCTTTTGTAATTTATCATGTGAGATTTACTAACACACTTGCAAAGTTCGATTTTCTGAAATTATTAAGTCACCTTCATTTTACACAAATATGTGAAATTCCAACTTTCAACTCAGAGTCCAGATAGGTATAACCACTGCACTTGACCTAGAAGCTAGGCTTAGCTCAATGGTTGTGATCAAACTTTAACGTACACGTTACATGAGCCTGGAGAGCGTGTTGAGGTGTCGATTTCTGGGTGCATCCAATGTTTTTGACTCAGCAAATCTAAGGTGCTGCCTGTGCCCTTATGCTGTGACACTCCATAAGCAAAAACTGTTTCTGCTGATCTGAGGACCAGACATAAGAATTATTGCTTAAGCAAATGGAATCTAATGATTATTAAGGGAAGAAGTTGGAATATGAGATGAAGAGCACATTCATTTCTCTCTGTGTGCTTATGTGCATGCATCGTATATAACATGTATAATTATTATTCACCAGTTAGTTAAAGACTTTAAGGAATTTGTATTTAAGCTGTGTTATGTTCACATCATATTTCTATACTTTATTTTATAAATGTGGAACTTTTAATTTCTCAAGAGTACAAATCAGTGGTCTTGTGTTGCTCGTTCAGGGGGACTACACATAGTCCTTCAGGGTACAACAGCTTCCTGGTGGTCTCCCTCCGTGAGAGGGGAGAAGGGTCTCTGCTCCACTCCTATGGGTAACATAATGGTAAGATAAGATCATATCACCAACAAACAGAAATTTTTCACTCCTTCTAGGCATAGGATTCATGTGCATGTGGGTGAGATTTTCCTGAAAGGATGTTTGAATGGTGCTTGTTTTAATAAACTATGAAGTACATTAAGTGAGGTTATGTTAAATTTTAATGTGTTATTTCCACAACAGTAGTAAAGATTAAGACAGAAGAAGAACAGTAAAAACACTAATGAAGTTGTATGTTAAGTCTAGGTTTTGAATTATGTAGTTGTGTAGAATTTAAAATGCAAGATAGTATGAGAAATATTTATTTATTTATTATTTTTTGGCGTAAAACCTCTGGTTGGAAGCTTATGTTCAGGATAGTGCTATCTTAGTTTTACCATATACGATGCTTTTTAACCAATATTCATCGCCTCTCTTCTAAATCTAAGAAGCACTAGGATTTGAAAATTGTAAATCTGGTATTTCAAGAACTAGAAACACATGTGAATGTATACTCCTCTTATTTATGTTTTTCTTACCTTGTTAAAATGTAGCTATGTATTATTGAAGCAATCATAAATTTAAGATAATTGATTCCATTTTTATCACACTTTGTTATGATATGTAGTACCCAGAGCATTAAATAATCTACATATTATACCTTCAGATTGTGGAAGAAACTATTCTGGAGTTCTATAAGACGATAGTTTTTTTCCAGGTTATTTGACACCACTGAAACTACTGGAGCCTCAGATGTAAACACACATGGAGCTGTTGAAACCTGTTTATCTTACAAGTGGTTCATATTTTTTTCTTTATGTTTGTGACACGCCATCCTGGTTGTCTGTTACAAGTTACAGATCTGCATATATTGTATTTTCAACACCCCAAAATTCCAAGTTCAACTACGTGACTTTCAATGATATTTTAAAAGTTCTTAAACAATCCTCTAATAATGATTTGATTCCATCCATGCATATGAAATTAAAAGCAAGCAATAATGCCATTAGATGTAATAGATAAATAAAAGTATATTACTTTGCTTGTGAGATCCAATTATGATTGGAATTTGATTTCAGGCCCAAGGTAGCTGCATTGTGGACTCAAACGAAAGTATTAACCAATCCTTTCTTAGCTTTAGTTTTCTCATCTTTAAAATTAAAGTAAGTTCATAGGTTGTTTCTTATTAGATAAAATAATCATGTTAGTCAATTCTCATTTTTATTTTAATTGTTAATGAACTGTTAATTTTCAACTTTACTGAGATGATATTAGATGAGATAAGGAGTGTTCAGGGTGATATGGCCATAGATGAGATGTTATAATTCTACAAATATTTTTCATGAATTGCAGATAATGCAAGTAGGGTGATATACCAGATTCAATATATCCGAAGCACAGTGGTTGCTCATTCTTGGTTTTGGATCATCTAACCCAGCATCACCTAAGTTAATGTCTTCCTTCACTATTGGTATGTACTTGTAATTAACTTCAGATTTTGATATGTGATACAAATAATAAAAAATAATTGCATACTCGTGTGTATAGTTATTTATTTACAACATACATTTTCCAGTTTTATTTTTCCATTTTATCTGAAATTTTCATTTTATTTTTGTCCTAAATTGTGAACTCATAAGTTTAATTCATCTTAATATCTATGTACCAAACTCTACCACTTCTTTAGGGTTCAGAAATAGTACCTGCTGTTTTTCATACAATCCCTAAACTTTTATGAGCAGAAGAATTAAAGTAAAATTTAGATGTTGAATAAGTTGGTTGAGGATAAAGATTATCATGTAACTATTACTTCTTAATAATTCTATTTTAAATAATTCACTATGAACCAATAATTCTGATGAAAGCATGGTATTGTTTTCATATTTTAAAACAAGAGGATATAAAAAAGGATTTTTCTGGATGAAGGGCTAGTGGGACAATATATCTCTCAAAAATAAGGAAATATTAGGGTTTGGAGTCAGACAAAATGTTTCCACATTTCTCTTAACCACTTTTATGTCGGTTTTATGCAGACTGTGGCTTAGGCTACTGAAAGCCTTAAAGATGCTTTCCTGGGCCTCACTTCTGGACCGTCAGAAAGGAAATGCCTTCAACATACTAGTCTGAGCACACATGAGATTGTTCTTTGCTTGTTACCTGTTCAGCTTTTGTTCTCTTTTCCAAGAGCACACAGTTTGTTCTGCATGGGCCAAGCTTGCGGAGCACTAACTGGCAAGTTTTATCACATGCCCTTTCCCTTCTTAGTGCCGCTGGACTTTTGTCTCTCCTACACAGCTGGTCTTGCAAAGTGAGTAATCCTTACCCCTTTCCACCAGAAGTGCTCTCGTAAGTACTGCATTGACATCATGAGCAGGACACAGGTAACTCTTGTTCCTGCCTCACTTCACAGGAGTGTGAATTGCTCAGGGGAAGTTACAAATCCCCAAGATTGTCTGATAGTCTATAAGTGAAGTCAGCAAGAGGGCCGGCACAGAGGCCGCTACTAGAGCATCCCTACCAGGTACTCCACTTCCAAATCCAGACCCACCAAGGTTGCACCATCTTTTTTTTAATACCTTGCATTCTCTTTTGAAGATCCAAAATTGTTTTTCTAAAACCTTTCCCCTATCTCAGTACTGCTACAAAATCTAACATCATTACTTACATTTCACATAGTCCATCTTATAACACGAAGTGAGGAAAAGGAGAGAGGTAAACAGCATGCAATGTACTTTAGTCATTCTCTGGGCTATCATTGTTTATTGTTGATCATTTCCATGTTTGTTAACCTGCATAAAGTAATAAGACGTTTAACAATCAGAAACTCCATAGTGACGAGGCTGAAACTTGGACAACTGTTTGCATAGTGATAGACAATGGCCATCAGCTTCCATTGCTATTTGAAGGCCATCTACCGTCTACTAAATCATCAGTACATATCCTCATATACTACCCGGAGCCCACAAAACTGACTTAGCTTCCAGCTTCCGAGTGAAATGCTTATGGTGGCTGCTCAGATCTGCTCGTCTTTAGCTTTAGAGAAAACTTGAGAGGTTGTGGATCGTGAACAGGCAGAGGACCAAACCTCACATAGCATAATGGTGGTTGAGAGGGCTGTAAAGTCGAAGGAATACAGTCCATTTAAAATAGGCACAAACTTTCAGTTTGGGAAATAAAAATTTGTGTATGTGGATGATAGTGATTGTTGCACAACATGGATGCAATTCATGCTGCTGTCAAACTGGTTAAATTCTAACTTTTGTTATGGTTTTATAGGAATGAATAATAGAATTCTCCTTCAAATACCGAAGCTCTTCAACTTGACTTCTGAGGTAGCAACTTCACCAGTGGTTTTCAGAGACCATTGTTCTTCAAATGTTTGTGTCCATGGCGGACTAATTTCAGTCTATGCTCAGAATCCTGTTAAAACACAGATTGTATAATCACACATGGTGTTTCACCTGATTTGAGCTGTTGTTGCATATGCCATAGACTGAGTGGCTAATGACAGTCTAGAGGCTAAGAAGCCTAAAGCCAACGTGCTGACACATTCCGTACCAGAAGAGGCTGCTCTTCTTCATAAATGGATGAATTCTCACTCAAATTTCAAATGTCACTGGGGGCAAGTATCTTACCAGATTTAGTGTTCTGATGACACTAATCCCATTCACTCGAGCTCCCTTCTCATGACCTAATCATCTTCCAAAACTCTACTTCTTAAACCCATTCTAATCCCTCTGGGATTAGGATCTCAACATAAGAAATTTAGTGTATGTGAAGGAAGACAAATAATCAAAACATTACAACACCTTAGTCTTCAAGCAAAAAGATTTATAACTTTGCTAATATCTCATTGCTACTGGTCTGATACATGCAGCTTTGAGCTGTCTTTGGAGACATGAGCTAGAATTCTGCATTTAGGACAGAGCCTTCAGCTTCCATTCAGAAGTTCAGCACTCAAAGTGGGGGGTAGACATCCATATTTCTTTCTAAGAAAAAACAATAATTGAATGGCACACTGGGGTGAAACAGAGTTTCCACTTCATCTTTCCTCTGACTTATCGATAACCACATGTGTGAAATGCACCTGCCCACGAGTGGGTCTCCCCTCTACTTCCCAGTGCATACTCCTCACTTCGCTCCTGGATCTGCCCCCACTGCTCTTGTTATTTCTCTTGTTCCAAATATCTGGGCTCACTCGATATCTTTGTGATGAGAATGTTACAACAAAATAATTGTGTGGTTATTATGTTTCTTTGAAGGTCCTTGGCGACAAAAACATTTAAATTGTGATTATAGATAAACATGAAATAGGTGAGGGTTATAATTGTGGTTTTATGGAATTTAAATAACCCAAACTATATACTGTAAAATTTTTATTTGTAATAAAAAAATTTTTATTTGTAATACTATGGTCACAACCTAATAATACAGAATCAAGTACTCACAGAGTGTCAGACTTGAGGCCTTCAAGATTGGGCTGAAAAAAATCCTTAAATTATATTATGGATGATAAAGCAGGAGAAACAGAGCTGATTCCCTGGCCCTGCTGTATTCTCTCCAGTAGAGAAAATACCAACACTTGTGTTGTATAGCCACATGTCCCCCTCCTCCTGCAAGTAGGAGTGACAACTCATAGGTATATACAGAAGTGGCCAGGTGGAGCCCCACACCTGTGGTCATCATCAGCAGGGCAGCTCCTGTGATGTGGCACACGCCCTTGGACCTGTGTGGGGATGTAGCGCATGAAATGTTCAAGGTCACAGGATTTGGGAGAGTGAGGGAAGCAAGTAGAGATCAAAGAAGAATCAGGTCCTGAGAGAAGAGAACTGCAGGTAAGTCCCAGGAGGCGGCACACAGTTTTGGGGTCAGATTTTTGGTGATTTGACTGCCTTCTGAGTCCCCCATAGGGCTGTGAGTGACCCCTCACCCATGCCTGGGTAGATACCCCCTTGTCTGTGTGCATGCCTCTCACCCATACTCCATCTGTAAATAACTTCAGTAAACAACTTTGTTCACCAAATTGGTGCACTTTGGTGAAATAGTTACTTTGATCTGCCTGCTGTGCTGTATCTGTGGTAAACAGGCATTGATGTTCACATCTTCTCAGGGATGTTATTTATGCAAAAACTCACAACTTAAAGGAGCAAAGGTTTAATTTGGCTCCAGGTTTCCAAGGTGTAGGACCATCTCAGGCTGGTTCCCAGACAGGAACATCATAGTGGAAGGCTGTGGTAGAGAGAAGCAGTTCAACCCGTGCTGTCTGGAAGCAACAAGGAAGAACATGAGGAAGGAAAAGGCCGGGGAGGAGATTGAAAGCCTAAGGTCACACCTTCATTGCAAACTCAGACCTACCCAAAGGTGTACGTCAATAATTTGTGAAGCAGTTCTTACACCAATCCAATTGACAATATAGCTTGACTGTTATATGCCAACATGTCACCCATCGTCTCATGTCCTGAAACCTTAGACGAGGACATAATTTCCCCCATCATAATGCAACTACCCAATATATAATAAAAAAGCATTCGCTAATTCCTTCCGCAAAGGTTTCACAGTTCCAGCATTGCTCAAAATGCAAGGTCCAAAATCTCTGAGAATCAGGACAATCTCTTAGCTGTAATCCCCCTGTAAGACTCAAAAAGCAAGTTACATAATCTCTATGTACAATGGCTCAGGATAAACATTTCTATTCCAAAGGAAGGAATAGTGAGATAGAAAAGAATTGAACTAATACAAAACCAAAACCTGCCAGGGCCAACATTAACCCTTTAAGTCCATATTCAGCATGCTGTGCACATGGTGGTTGCTCTATGGCTTCTGCATTGGGCTGGCTGTGCACACTGCCTGGGGCTTTCCTTGGCACACTTTTCAGGTTTTTGGCATCTCCACCTTCTTGGAGATCCAACTGCAACTTTGGTTTCATTCCCAGAGAGTCACCACCACACCTAAGGGATATGCTGCCTGGCCTCTGAGCACTTTCTTTGAAATCTGGATGGCAGCCTCCATGATCCCACAGCACTTGCATCCTGCAGGCTGAAAATCAGCATCATGTTCACAATGCCACATTCTACTGCCAGTTCAAGCAGTAGTCAGGTCTTACTTGGCACTGACTGAAACAGGGAACTGAGTGACAGGATGGGGGAGGATGGTAAAAGGTTCTCTGGAAATCAGTTCCTGAAGTGTTCCTTCTCATTCAGAGTGCCTAGAAATTCTCTTCTGAAGTGAAATGTTGACAGTGTGCACCCATGAGCCTGCAGGGGGAGAGTTCCTGCTGACTTCTGAGTTGTCCTCAAGGTGCATTTCCTCTTTGGTCCCAGATCAAAGCACTCATACATTAGATGTCACCAGTGAAGACATGGGGTGTCATAGAGCTGTAAAATGCTGGCGTTGGAGGTAGGTAACTGTGGCATTTCTACCAGTTATGGGTTATATTCCTACCTCTATCAAACATCTTCATCTCTAAAAGTGAGATGTAATTTAACCTAAAATACAGAGTGCTCAACTGATGTTTTTTTGTTGTTTTAATAAAATATTCATATTTGTTCCTTACTGCATTTAAATCTCTTAATATCTATAAGGGCTCTAAGTTAAGAACCTACTGGGTTGGGGACTTCTAAGAATTAATAGAAAAAAATAGGAAGAGTTTTTAAGTAATATTTATCAATTATTGGGAATAATTGTTTGAATCACTGAAGATCATTTTGTAAATTAAGTTAGATTGATATCAAATTGATAGATATGATTAAATAATATGTACTCGCTTTTCTGCCAAATCAATATAATTACACTATTTTTTTCAGTTTGAGGCTTATAATAGACTTCTCGATATATGATTTTAATGAATATTTACATAAGAAACTCATCAAAATATTATTTAAGTAATTGTAATCTGAGAATTATATATTAGGGAATAAATTTTAAATATTTAAAAAATCTTCACTAGGTTCACTACATTTCTTCTTTGTGTGATTTTTACCCAAAGCAACAATTATAAAGTAAAATTGTCCATAATATCACAATTGTCTGGAAGTTGTAATTAATCTTCATTAAATACATTACTTCACACACTGTTCATAGTGTTCCTCTCTATATAAATATAAGCAATATTCAATAAAATATAAAAGGAATAGGAGAATTGGGAAAATAAACCAGAGTCCACATCCAGGAAGATGGAACAGACGCACTGTATCCTGTTTCTCCCAGTTCATATAACCAAAACAAAAACAAGCAAAACCTGGGCAGGACATAGCGCAGCTCTCCGATGTCTCCTTGATGAAAAATCACAGGAATCCAGGGATAGAGGTCAAGCCTGTGGACAACCCCGACTGGAGGAGGTCCCTTTCCCCGTAAGAGCTCTCCATCTGGAGTTCATATCTCAGTACACACCTAAGCGCCACCCTCTGTCGGGGGAGGGAAACCCAGACGGAAAATCAGGATCCACCGGTGGAAACTGGGAACCCACCGGTAGGGGAGGCCCCATTCAGCCTCCTTCTGGGAAGACTGAGCAACACCTGTGCCTGGAAGTCAAAGAAGCGTGGTGATCACTGACAGCCACTGATGTCACCACAGGACACATTTCCCTCTGAAACAGCGTCCTTTAGGGCGGGGAAGCATGCTGGTATCACAGCTACCCACGCTGTGCCTGAAGGGCTGGTAACTTTGTCGTCCTCCAAGGCCAATTTGGGACATCAAGAGCGATGGCCCTACCATAATCCCTTTCATGGCCATGTGCCTCATCTACACCCAAGCTCAGGAAACCCCAGAAAGCCTGCCTGCCTTTCACAGGTGGTACACTCCTATCTCTGGGAACTTGGAAACTTGCTGGCTTTGCTCTGCCAGCAGATTTATTGCATCTCCTCTTTCCTTGCTATTTTCTTTGTAAATTTTTTCACCTCCTATATTAAAGTTTCTCTGTGTACTGTTTGGCTTGTTGGACATCGGATGTTGAGGAGGAGCTCAGCAAGGTGCCCTAACTCCGGAGTTACATGGGAAACGCCCAGAATCCACTCTATGGGCAAAGCTGTCCTCTCTGAAAAGATCCCACCGCCATCTGTTTTCATCTTCCCTGCACTGCTTCACAGCCCAGGCAGCAGCCTGGAGTCATGGGCAGAAGTTGGCCTCACCATGTTGGCCTACATGTGCCTTGGAAGGGATCATTAATAAAGCCTGCTAGCTTTATTTAGCGGTTAGTAACATTGAAAATTAAGGTCGGATCCCAAACTATGGTTGGCATTCTAGAATACTAGGGAAATATTAAAATAATAGGTAGCAGGCAGGGGGTATATATGACAACCACTTTGAGACAGACCTTCAGACTCAGAGCCACGCCTTCTGAGCTTGAATCCTGCCTCTATCACGTCACACCCACGACTCCGCTCTTCACAGACTTTCCTTCAGTTGCCTGGTCTCTGAACTAGGGTAACTCCTACAAGAGGGAAGACAGAGCCTAATATTATTAACGTAAGGTGTTATGTTATAGCACTACTAGGACCTGAAGGAGGCACTCAGGGAACGCTGGCTTTTATTACTAGTATTTCAAATATTTGACTGAGAAAGACCTCGCTACTGTCTTCTCACTATCTGGCTCTTATGTGGTTTGATTTAGGTGCTATAACACTTTGGCCAGGGCCACGCCCCAGTTCCAGGAAAGAAGTAATCTTTTCTCTGACAGAGCAACTGATAGTACATTGTTAGTACAGGTGACATTCGTCCTTCCTGAACTTTCCTAGCAGCAGAACTTTCTGTTCATGCCACACTGAATAAACAAACACAAGCAATAAAGAGAAGCCACGAGGCAATGCAGGAAAATGAAACGAAAATGAAAATGATCCTGAGGCTGGATTTTTTTAAATGGCAGGTGAAATAAAACAGACAGGTTATGGACCAAGCTTTGTGAAGCTGAGCTGTAGGTGGAGATTTCACAGGTGTGTGAACCAGCCCTGGGCAGCTGTGAGTTCTTGTCTTTAATGCTCTTCTGTGCTGTAACCTTGAACATCTTTCACACCTTTGAATAAGCCATGATGTTTTCTGCCTTACAGCTTCCACCTACAGAGTTCTTCTACTTTATAAAGCCCCAGTTCTCATACTCGGAACTGGATATTTTGACATATTTTCTATTCAAATCTGACTTTCCACTATTATTTTCTTTTCTTAGTACTTAATGTATTCATAAATATACAATATTTATATACTTGTATGTACATTATACATGTCTATGTTTAGTTATTGATGCATAGCATGTGCACTATATTTAATAAGTGTTAGCCATCTCTTCCGTCATTTCTAGTGTCTACTGTAGAGCACGTTAGGCTATGTGCATTCATCAGTACTTCTTGAAAGACAAATCCAGTCTTTACACTAAAAGAATATTTATGTACATACATATGAGTACGTGAATGTACACATGTATTTGTTTATGTGAATCTCTGCACATGCCCCATACTGCTTCATCGAAATGCACTATATTTAAAAGATTAGAGCACTTCAGTTGATCCACACTAACAACTCCTCTTTACGTTTCCCAATTTTTGTTTTTAAAAGTACTTAGAGAAAGGTTTCACCTATCTGTTGAAAACTATATGGCAAGAAGAATAAATAGAAATTCAAGGCCTTTCAATCTTGGATAAGGAGATCTATTTTCAGTCTAATACATTTTATTGAAAACTGAAAATTTGAGAAAATTTTGCTTTGCTACTAATGAACATGAATACAAAAGTCTTTACCTGAAAATTATAAATCCTTTTAACTCATTTAGTTAGTGAGCTGTGTAAGTGACCAGCTCCTCTAGACAGGTTTGCTTTGCCTGAGTAGAAAAAAGTAAATAACTCAAATTTGTGAAGAAAACATTGAGTTTTCCAGATAGCTTTTTTTTTAAAGAATCAGTTGAGTAAAAACAACTAACTTGAAACATGATTTTTGTTTCTTTTGTATCATTATCTTATTTTTAATAGAACACTTCTCTAATGATATCTCAGTATATCTCAGGTGGATATGTAATCTATGTTTGAATTCAAGTTTACTTATAGGATTCTATATGATTCTATTCAAAATTGATTCTAAATATATTTTTGCTGTTTCCTTGAGCCTAAAACGGAAGTGGAATTTTAAAATTTTATTAGTGCATGATAATTTTATGTAATGATGAGGTTAATTTTGCAAAGTTGATGCATATACTTATCATATTACTCAATTTCAATCCTGTTTTCCCTCTCCCTTTCTTTCTATTATTCTCCTTCCTTCTCTCTGGAAATCAGCCTCCTGATAACCTGCTCTCCTTAATTTTTTTTATTTATTAATGTGTGTGTTTTTTAGGTTTCTTAAGAGAAATCATGTAATATTTACCTTTCTAATTCCAGCTAATTTCCCTTACCGTGATGGTTTCTAGCTCTATCTATACATAATCCTGCAAATGACATGATTTTATTCTCTTTATGACTCATATTTCATTGTGTATATGTAACACATTTTCTTTATCCAGTTGCCTGGTGAAAACCACAGAAGTTGTTTCCAGAGCTTAGCTAGGTGTTGTGAATTGCTCTGCCATAAACACGAGTATGCATCTAGTTGCTAAAGTATAGCCTTCGATTTTTTTATGGGAACACGACCTTCTACCTCTGCCTCAGGCCAGGCACTTCTGACTCATGTTTTTATGTGTATGTGTGCTGGTAAACACAAATCCTTCCCATCATCTGGTTGTGTCTGTAATGTAAATGCAATTATTCTTTTTCTGCTACCAAGTGTTACCAAACCACAGTTTGGCAGATGGTTTTTTTCTCTCTCTCTTAGATGTTAAGTGTTACTGTTTACCTGAAGATATAAACTGGGAAACACAGAAATTGGTTTTTGGCTTAGCGCAGCAGGCGTGCTCACCCACAGACCTGCTCCCAACTTCCTTCTTCCCTAATATAATGCCTCACCCTTATTGATGGACAGCTCTAGATCTAGAATGTTAGTCCTTTTCTTTGTGGTCAAGTTTTTCTAAAATAATTTAGACCATATATAGCTCTCTTGAGGTTTGGGAAGAACACAAATTAGTCTAACATATATTTTGGGTGAGTAAGATTATGGGGAGATTTTTTCTTAGGCAATTAACGAGCAAATGTTGGTAAGTCACCCAAATCTAGTTTATATCAACTTTAATGACAAAACAGTTTTAGGATCTTACAAAGTTAGAAGTGCTTCCCTTTGGAATATAGGTTTTATACGACTGCTTTTTGAAAACAGTAAGATAAAAACTACAAGATGTCAGAAGATGGAGCAAAATGGTTTTATTTTGTCAAAAGACAAAATTTCAAAAATAATTAACTGAAAGATCTAATTTGTTTATTAGTTACTTATGTATAGAGCAGTTTTTCTTTTAAAAATAGATACTATACTGAGCAAAGCCTGAGAGTCAGTTTTTATAAGGTAGCTAAAGAAGGGGCAAAAAATGAGAAGATATCAAAAAAGAATGTGTTAATATAACATAATTTTGGGTTATAGCCCTCATAAGATTAAAGTGGAGGAGACTTTATTATATTGAATAAAACTGGCCTGTTTAAGGAACTGACTATTGTATCTTTCCTGATTTATTGAACAATCAGATAAACAACTTAGATTCAATTTGGTGACATCCAATTTTTTATCACGAATGACTCCATTTTGGTTTGTTCTGCTGGGGCCATGTGCAGAAGCTCAGAAAAAGAATCAACGGCTTGCTATAAATTTCATTTCATTTCATTTAACAAATGCAGTCAGAAGCAGAAGGTGAAACATCAAATGGTCTCTCTTACATGAGGAACCCAGATCACAACTCTTATGGAACTTAAAACAAACAAACAAACAAACAAACAAACAAAACCAAAGTGAAACAGGTGGGTAGGTGGGAGGGAAGGGAGGGTGGGTAGGGGGAAGGACAAAAGGAGGGTGGGAAAGTCCTTTTCACCTTGACAAGATACGTATGTGCACAAAATGCTCAACTGCATTGTAAACCTTAATTTTTGCACTTATACATATCAATAAAATAGGGAAACCAAACAAACAAAAGAATAAAAACAAATGCAGTATAAATTGTGTAGCCAGACCTGATGTCATGGGCACTTTTTTCCCCTCTGCCTCATGGGAGAAATTTACCATTATCAAAGAACCCAGAGCAGCAACAGCAACTTAGAATTTCTTATACATGTTTTTAATGAAAAAGTTCTTAGGCACATATAAGTGACAACTCAATTTCTTCCAAAGCTCTCACTTAAAAGAGAGTTAGAAGAAGTGTATAATAATCAGATTGTGTTTGAAATTCTGTATTTGAGAGACGGCCTCAACTTGGCCAGTGATTTACATGTAGACTGTGTAGGGTTTGGCATTCCTTTGTGAGCCCCTGCCAGGAGAATTACCAGCTGTGTAAACCAATGCACAGCTTATGCATATTTCTAGAACTTGGTGCCTTCAGCGTTCTGAATGGAATGTTGATTGTGGCTACCCTAGTCCAGAGAGTGACTCCAAGAAACTGTGGATCGTGAGCCCGACAGAGGACCAAGCCGTGACACACCAGTCTGAAAGGTAGCCACTGAAGTTTCCAGGCACTACTGTGCCACAGAGGCTGATCTTCATAGCTGACTACTCCCTGTTGTTTATGTCTGTGGTTGTCTTCATGGCAAATCTATTGCAGATTAAAACTCACACTAGAACACCGTGGTCTTCAGGCAAAATGATTCACAAGTTTACACATGTTCCTTGCTCTCAGTCTGCTGTAAGAGAAAAATCTTCCTGTCTTTTTGTACAGGCTCCCTCGATTGATGAGTTTAGTTCAAATTTCTGAGCATCTTATACAGGCATTCGGTATCCAAAGCAAGATGTAGATGGCTAGGTGTCAATTTATGGATCAGAGAAATAAATGATGTAGTTGTAGAGTAAGAAACCCTCCAACCTCACCATCCTTCTAACATAATTAGCCAATTTTGTAAAATAACTCCATCCCTGGTCAGGTCTCCTCTGCTCTACGCTGACACATTTGTCCCCACCCATCCCCCACTGCCATTGCACAATCCTTCTTACTGCTCGCTTCAGACAGCAGAATCACTTCCTAGACTTTTCACTAACAATCTAAGTGACAACCCAACTTTACCGAGGCTCATATACTTGATTTATAAAACCACAATGAAAGTTGAATGGGAAATGCTCTATTAGTTTCCACTTAGAGCCACTGCAAGTCCTTTCTATAGGTCAGTTAATTTTTATGCCTATAATCTTTCAGAATATAAACATACATATGTTTGCTTGAAGCCTAATATAACATGAATAATTTCATTAAGGGGACAGGTGAACTGTATGTTTTTTATAGTTGAGCAGTTATTACTACATTTTGAAGATCTGAGTCATAAGACATCTTTCAATTTTGACAATGTTAGACAATAGTATTTGTACTTTTTCAGTTATGACAATGTTAAAACACAGCACGTCTACGCGGAGCATATCACTCTACCAAACTAGAAATAATCATGAGCAAGGAAAAAAAAATAAAGTGGCTACTCTTTTTTCCCAGATTACTCATTGTATTAGTGAGTGCTTATTATATACAATAATTCCACCCAACTTGGAGAACAGACAAGTGTACATATTGCCCCTTACTTTTACTCCTTCCCATCCCACCCTCCACTGTCTCCCTTTGCCCAGCCCCCTTCTGATTCCGACAAGCTCTACCTTCTCTTTTATTTTCATGCTTTAGACATTTATATATTGGCTTTCTCATACAAGAGAAATGGTGTAACACTTAACATCCTGTGTTCATCTCTTAGCAAAATGGCCTCAAGTTACATCCACTTTCCCACAACTGACTCAAGTTTAACTGTCATTATGTCAGAATAGTATTCATTGTGAAAATGCCACATTTTCCTTATCCATTCATCCGGTGTTGGCCAGAGGCTGCTCCCAAGGTTTAGCTATCAAGATTTCATCATGCTGCTGCCAACATAGGTGTGCATGTATCATGTTAGTATGTCTTTAACTTTCATGGAAAGATACACAGAAGAGGTTTAAGTAGATCAAACAGAATTTCTATTTTCAGTTTTTATGAGAACTCTTGATATAAAGTTCCATAGTGATAGCGCTGATTTGCAATCCAACCAACAGCTAGAAGTGTTCCTTTTTCCACAGAACCTCATCAGGACTTTTTAAATTTCTGGTGGTATCCATTCTTAATGGAGTAGGAGGGAATCGTGTTGTTTTGTTTGCATTTCTCTAATGGCTAAAGACACTGAGCACTTTTTCATGTACACATTCTTCATTTGTAATATTTTTTTTCTTTTGAGAAGTGTGTATTCATTTCCTTTCTTCTCTTTTTTATTTAGGTTTGAATGGACTACAGATTCAATGACATGTTAATTCCACACAACTCGGGGAGTTTGTACCCATAGAGATCACTTTTGACCACTTTTTCACTGCTCCCTGTGTCTCTCTCCTTCCTAGCAGTCCATCACTCCTCTTCCCACCCTGTGTCTTATGCTAAGTTCTTTCTATATCTGTATTTATGGCAATCTTATATGAAAGACACCAAACAATATTTAATCTTTTGTGTCAGGTCCATTTCAATGAGCATTATTTACTCAAGGTGACGCCATTTTCTTGCAAATGACTCACAACTGTATTTATGGCTACATTCTACTCCACTGTGTATAAACACCACATTATCTTTATTCATTCTTTTATGGATGGGCATGCCAATAGTTTCCAGGATTTAACTATTACAAATTGTGCTGCTATAAACATGGACACACATGTGTCTTTATGATATGATGACTTCAGTTCTGTGAAGAAATGTCCAGGAAAGCTTTAGTTGGGTCAAATGAAATCTCTCTTCTCAGCTTTCTAATGAGTCTTCAAACTGTTTTTCAATGTGGTCGGACAAATTGCAGTCCCACCAATAGTGTAAAAGATTTCAATTTCCCCACAGCCTCACCAACAATTGTTTTTTTAGCTTTTTATATAAGCTATCATCACTGGTGTGAGATAAATTCTCAGTGTTGCTTTGATGTGCATCTCTCCAAAAACTAGAAACATTGAACATATTTTCATGTTCAATTGACCTTTCATGCTTCTTCTGAGAAGATTCTTTTCATTTCACTTGCCCATCTCTTAATAGGGTCACTTATCTGGAGGGTTTTGCTTTCAAGTTCTTTGTATATTCTGGATATGAGGCCTCTGACGAAGGCGTAGCTGGCTCCGTTTTTCTTCCAGTTTGTGGGCTGCCTATTCACTCTGTTGATTGTTTCCTTTGATATGTAAAATTTTCAGTTTGATGTAGTCCCATTTGTTGATTCTTGTTGCTATTTCTTATGCAATTGGCATCCTCTTTACAAAATCCTTTCCTGGCCCTATGTCTTCTGGCATTTTCCCCATTTTTGTCTTTCAGCATATGCAGAGTATCTGCTTTGATATCTAGGTCCTTGATCCATTTTAATTCGAAAGATACAGATTTCATTTCATTCTTCAACATGTGGATAGCCAGTTTTTCTAACACCATTTGTTGCAAATGCCATCTTTTCTCCAGTGAATGGTTTCGGCATTTTTGTTGAAAATCAGGTGGCTGCGGGTGTTTAAGGTTGTCTCTGTATCTTCAATTCCCATGGAGCTCCTTGTCTGTTTCTGTGCCAGTATCGTGAAGATTTAGTCATGTTACTTTGTAGTGTACTTTGAAGTTTGGAATTGTGATTCCTCCAGCTTTGTTTTTCGTTACTTAGGAGTGCCTTAGCAATTTTGGGTCTTTCCCAGTCCCATATAAATTTTAGAGGTGTTTTTCCCGGTCCTATGAAGAATGTTGCTGGTATTTTCATTGGTATTCAGCTGAAACTTTATAATAATTTTGACAAGATTAGTTCTTCCTATCTAGGAACATGAGATGTCTTTCTATTTTCTAAAGTCTCTTTAATCTTCTCTTCAGGGTTATGAGGTTTGCTCTGTAGAAATCCTTTATTTCTTTGATAAGGTTTACTTCTAGATATTTAATTTTTGTGACTATTGTATGTGAAGTTGATTTATAAGAAGCTACTTTGAAAACTTATACTCCAGTAAATTTGAGAAACTGGAGGAAATGGATGCTTTTCTAAATGCATATCAACCTCCTAAACTGAAGCAAAAAGAAACAAACACTTGAATAGACTAATAGCCAGCTAGAAAACCAAGGAAGTAATAAAGACACTCCTAATTAAGAAAATCCTAGGACCTGACAGGTTCATAGCAAAATTCTACTAGAAATTCAGGAAAGATTTAATACCGGTATTCATAAAACTCTGTCAAGAAACTGAAAGGAAAAAAAAAGTAGCTGAAATCTTTTCTCAATGTCAGCATAACTTTAATACCCAAACCATAAGACTATCCAACAACAACAAAAACTATAGGACAATTTCTTTAATGAATACGGATGCAAAAATGCTCAACAAGATACTGGCAAACAGAATACAAGAAACCATAGGAAAAAAATCTATTCTTCACGACCGAGTGGGTTTCACCTTAGGAAAGCAGGGATGGTTCGACATATACAAGTAAGTAAATGTAATAATACATTGCATTAACAGGTGCAAAAACAAGAACTCTCTGATCATCTCAATACACGTAGAAAGGTCTTTGCCAAAATTCAACATCCATTAATGATTAAAAAGAACTCTGAATAAAATAGGAATAGAGGAACCTTACCTCAAGTTGATCTAAGTCATCTATAACAACCCTCCATTAACATCATCCCAACCCTCCATTGACATCATCCCAAATGGTGAAAGCTTTGGGCAATTATGATGTACACATCATTGAGGGACATTATTTTTCCATTACTTTATGACTAGTGTACTGTGAGGCTGTTCATGTCTGAGGGAGCATGACAGGGATATCCACTGCCATCCCTCTTGTTCAACAGAGTACTTAAAATTTTGGTGAGAGCAAGAAATAAAAGGAATATGAATTGCAAGGCAAAGGTTCTAATTCATGATGGACCATATCTATAGTCACAACTGGTACATGCTTTAGGTTTTTTAATTTTTATTACTTTTCACTTGATACTATAGTCTTGAGGTTTTGGAGGCTTGTTATAGAGAATATTCAATGACACAGAAGAGTCTTTTTAAGAGTTAAATATTCAGTGTATGGAACAGCAACAGTGCCATAAATGTCTGTATTTGCATATGACCTAATACTCTACATCAAAGGCGGCCCCCAGAATTCCTTCAGAATCTTTTAGAACTGAATTTATCATATTTACAAAAATTTACAAAATCAACACTCACAAATCATCTGCACTTTTATCTACCTATAACAAATTCAATGAGAAGGAAATTGAGAAGTGTCTATTTCAATTACTTTTTTTGACTGGGTCTTTTATTTTGGGGTTCTATCTTTGAGCTCTTTGTATGATTTTAAATTATTAGGTCTCTATTCAAGGAGTAACTGGCAAGCTTTTTTCCCACTCTGCCAGTCTCTCTTCACTCTGTTGATTGTTTCCTTTTCTGTGCAGAAACTTTTTAATTCGATATGATCCCAAGTGTTGGCCCTTGGCATTATTCTCCTTGCAAAAGGTGTTTGGTTGAGGAAGTCTTTGCCCGTACATTCAAGAGCTCGCCTCTTTTGTCTTCCAGCAGATTCAATGCTTTTGTTTTTATATTTGGATTTTGTATTCCCCTTTGATTTGCTTTTCATACAGTGTGAAAGACCTGGCTCTATTTTCATTCTTCTGCATGAGATTATTTATAAAAATATTTGAAAGATTCCCAATTTACCCACCATGGTCACGTTATATCTCTTTGTACATTTATATTAACTAATAAACATTAAAAACAATATGTTTAACTATACATTAATTATACTGTGCAAAAAATGTGATATTGAAATATAAAAGTTAATGTGCAGGCTGGATTCCTTAAAATATGCTTTTCATATAAAAACACATTTGTATATCTACTAATGCACACTGATAACATATCTGATTTTTTAAAAATGTCCAAAATTCGTCTTTCTACTGAGGTTGATTATTTCTTACACACACACACACACACACACACACACACACACACACACACACATTTGGAGTAAGGGTCTCTGGAAGTTTGCTTCTCAATATACACATTTATAACACTGGTTAAAAAAAAAGACAAATTCAACTTTTTGAAAATTAACTAGACATTTACAACAATTTGAAGAATATTTGTTCAAGAAAATCTCAGCTAGCAGATCATGCTTTATGGCATTTCAAATTGCCTTCTTTCTGCCTCGTTTCTCCAGCTTGAAGCCTCAGACATGAAAAGCATTTTAGTACAGTAATCATAAGACAATGGGCAAGTATTGTCCCCAGTGATGTGGGTATCATAGTCCTCCAAAGCTATAATTATTCTGTGATTATGTTACTGTAGATGTCAACAAATATTTCACAAAGCCAAAGGATCTAAGAATCTTGCGATAGGGAGTTATTTTTTGATACTTGTATGTCCTTATCGGAGGAAAGCAGAAAGTAAAAGAGGAAATCAGAGATGCTTTGCTTCTGACTTTGAATACAGAGAAAGCCAAGGAACGCTCTCCTCTTGTGAAAGCTAGAAAAAAAAAAAACATTTTTCACTAGAGAATCCAGAAAGAAGAGAGTCCTGCTAATGCAATTTAGACATCTGGCATTCATAACTGTAATACAATAAATGTGTGTTGTTTAAACTACTTAGTGCATTGTAGTGTGTTATAGCAGAAACAAAAACGTAAAACAGATTTTAGTTCCTGGAAGTGGGATGCCATAAGTAACCAAAAGAAAAAGAAACAAATAAACAATGGTTTTGGGTGTGGGTACTAGGTGCAATCGGAAGAATTTTGAAAAGAATAATAATAGAAAGAGAATGCCTGGGTTACTCCAGTAGACTGTTAGTAGGAGTATGGAAATAATGAGGCTGCTTATGAGAACATAGAAGAACATTACTGGAAACATGAGGAAAATCAATTCTTGTTATATAATGACAGAAGGCTTGTTTTAACTCTATCTTTAATTACTTGGAAAGAAGAATCTGTAAGCATAAAACTGAGATTTTTGAATCAAGGTATGTAAGCACTGAAGCCATGGCCTGGTCTCTTTTTCTTGCTGCTAGTATAAGATTTTTTTTTAAGAGAAACTGAGGACTTGAATTGAGGTAAGCAGGATTGAACTGAGAATTTCTCAGCTAATTCAGATTGCTAAAGACGCTGAAATTAAAATACACACTCTCAAGAAAGTGTTCTGGAGAGAAAGTCTAGGAAGTGGCTAAACAATGTTTTCTAATGTTGATGACCTACCAGAAGCTCAGAATATTTGACACAGAAGAGTCTTCTAAGAGTTAAGTATTCAGTGTGTGGATATAAGCAGAAGCCAGGAAAGTGGAGGACATTATCAAGAAGGTGTGCATGGACTAGATTCTTACTTAATGCATTGAATCGAATGACTTGCGAGGATCTTAAGGATGTTAGGCGAGCAGCAACAGTGCCATAAATGACTGAAAGTGACTAAGAAAAGAAGAAATTTCCTGGAATCTCCAAGTTCTAACAGCAGGAAACTTTTACCTCCACTTAAGAACAATAGAAAGAAAAAGAGAGAAAGAGAGAGAGTGAGAGAAAAAAGAACAATAGAGATCCTAAGGTCAGAGTTGCAGAACTGGAGGACAGTTCTAGACTCCAGATGGAGAAACCGAGAGCCACTGAATCCTCTTGTGAGGCCTTGGAATGTAGTAGAATTAGATGTGCTGAATTTAAAACTTACTTGGGCTGGTTCTTTCTCTATTGCCTTTGTTTTGAAGAGGAATGCTTCTGACAGGTATGCTGTGTCTGTCCTACCACTGTGTTGTGAGAAAATTAGCAGGTTTTGTTCTTTCATTGTCAAATCTAAAGAGAAATTTTAATTCAGGATGGACCATATCTATAGTCACAACTGGTACATGGTTTAGGTTTTTATTGATTACTTTTCACTTGATACTATAGTCTTGAAGTTTTGGAGGCTTGTTATAGAGAATTAATTTTGCATATTGAATGAATGTGATGAAACAATGGCTCTTAATATATCTGTGTCATAATTTCTAAAATAAGTGAATAAATATATTACCTACAAAAAGGAATTTCTCATAAATAATTACATTAAAGATCTTGAGATAGGAAGATTATCCAGGGCTATCATGGTGGACCTAATGTAATCACAAGGATTCTGTAAGAGATCACAGGACGTTAGAATCTGAAAATGCAAATATAATAATTCTTCCTACAGCCTCTGGAGGGCAGGCACTCCTGAGAAATCATAGAAACCTAAGAGAATACATTTTAATTCACTTGCTGTAATCTGTTACAACAGCAACAGGAAATGGAGAAACCTGGAAACAAGCAGTCTAACAATCCATCATAGGATAAACACATGTGTGCATCTCCCAGGGGTCTCATCCTTGGAGAACTGTCACTAATCAACTGGGCCGGAAGTTTCTTTGAAAAACGCTTGCAAAGCTTGTTGGTACTTGATCTGACTTTGAGTACAGTCAGTAAGAGGAGGTAACTTTCCTTACAGGACTCTGAACAAAATCAACGATCATTATTAACACAGGACAGAATTAGGCAATAGTAACAGTTAGAACACACAAGAAGCTGACAAAAACTTCTTAAAAGGAAAATTTGGAGAATAAAACATCCGTAATGATATTGTAATATAGTATGACATGTTCTTGGAAATCTAAAAGGAAGAACGCCTTCAGAACTGTGTGTGCGCGCGCACACACGCACACACACACACACGCACACACACACACACACACACACACACACACACACACACACACACGGAGGATCTGACAAGAAATCACTCTCATACCTCTGGCTGACACTATGTCTCTGTGCGGACAAGGAGGGGAGGCTGTGCTAGGGTTGTGAGTGTCTCCTAGATCTTTGAAAGTGAGTTCCCCAAACACACACAGAACCGGTTGGCACAGGCTGGAAGATACGGTGGTGCAGAGTATCTGTGGGAAACAGTCTATTCATTAGGTGATCTCTGAGCCAGCTAAGTGGATGGATATCAGAGTCCACATGTTCCAAAAAATACTAACCCTATGTAATAAATTTAAGAAGCTCAAGTACAAGATAAACACAATGATGAAGCCCAGGAAGGAGGCAAATATAATTTCCAGATTGGTCATCCTCATGTAAAAATACCTAGTTCTCAACAAATTGTGCAACATTTAGGAAAATAGAAAAGCATGGCCAATCCACATGGAGCAGTGAGCAGACGCTACCCTAGACAGTGTTGCTATTGAACTCAGTCACGAAAAACTTTAAATCAATTATTCTAATTGTTCTTAAAGAACGAAAGAAAACTTCTTTCAGAACTAAAGTATGCAAATAGTATCTTGTACAAAACATAATATCTACATCGCGTAAAAACTGTATTGTGAATACCTACTTAATTTGCAACTCTTTTCCTATAATGTGAGAGGAAGGGCTGTGGCATTGATCAGTAATAAATCTGTATATAGTCACATTAAAAGATGACTTGTATGATTGATTTCACAGGCAATTATACAAAACAGATTTATAAAATATTGTTCAGCCTATAATATATAGAAAAGCAATGACATAGTAACATATATAGCAATAAAAGTCTAAAAGAAAGAAATTTGAGCAAAGTTGCTTTGGACTGTGAGGGTGACTCTAGGCAGTGATATAGACATATCCTCAAAAACCAATGAAGACAAACAGAAATAATGAGGTGATTAATTTAAAAAACTACAATTATATCCTTAGTGTCCTCTCAGGATCTTTAAAATACCTAAATTGTTTAAAGTAATAACTATAACAATTACATTGTTTTCTTTGTGATTTTTGTGCAAAATGTAACAATGCCAGAGACAAAATGGGAGAAGATAATAACATAAAGGTAATATTTATACATCTCATTAGAATTAAGTTGATATAAATATATGGAGTATTTTTTAAATAATAATGTGTATTGTGAGCCCTAGAATAAACATATTGAGTATCCCAAAGGTCACCTTACAGATACAAAATATTTTCAAAAATAAAAATATAAAAATGTGTTTGCTCGAAATTAATTTTCTCATGATATTTGAAGTAAAGTAATGCTATGAAAAAAAATTTACAAGCACTAAATCTACTGTCCAGGGTGTTTCCCAAATCACCATAATACAAAACAATGAAAAAAATTGGGACTCTTTATGTATATTAGATATAGTGAGAAATAATGAAAAGCTTTAAAGACATGCTTAAAGGGCATGCTTTCTGCAAAAGAAGACAGTAGGGAAAGTATGTGAGACCCTGGGAAAGAAAAAGGAAGAGGCACGTGTAAGTCAAGCTATACCAATAATAGCATTGAACATGAATAACAGTTGGATGGGAAGATTAGCTTAATGAATAAAATCGTACTAGTCAATACTGTCCACAAGATACACAGTGTACCATCAGGTATAAGGAAATTGAAAATCTAAGCTTGAGGAAACATAGAGCATAAAAATAATTATCAAAAGAGCCAGAATGAAATATACTATTATGAGACAAGGCAGGGATTAAAGTAAGAAAATAAGTTTCTACAGATATTCAAGGATCTTCATTTTAATTCACCAATTGATAGACCAATAAAAGCCATTATGCACGTAATAGTACACAAACATTCACAAAGTAAGAGAAGAAATATACAATTAAAATCTAACAAATACTGGCATACAATGTTCAATAATCAAGAGGACAAGACAGGAAGTCAGTACACACGTAGGTTTATACAACACTACAGACCAACTGGATTCAGCACACATCTATTGAACATGACCATTCCAGGAAAACACATCTGAGTAATAATCTTCTCAACTGAACATGAAGTATTGTCCAGAACAGAGCACAAGACCATAAGACAATTCTATCTAAATTTAAATGGTTTAAAAATCACAAGATGATTTTCATCCACAATAGAATGAAATATGAATCACTAATGAGGAAAATTGGGGACAGTCACAAGTTTGTGAAAATTAACAATAAACACAGAAAAAACAATGAATCAAAGAAATAACTATTTAAAAAACTACAAAAACTTTGAAGTAAATGAAAGTTGATAAACTACATACCAAATGTGAAGGACTTGGTTAAAGCAGCGCTCTGGCCCCCTAGGATCATGATGGCCACGCTGGCCTCAGAGCTCTTAGGTGGGTGAACTACTTGTGGATTTGTTTCTACATTGCCCAACAGGAAGCTCGGGTTATCTTTTCAAAGCAGAGCCTTTTACCTTTCTCCCTTTAATTGCTAAGGCTGGGGTCTTACTGATTCCTGAGATATTCTCAAGGTATGTTTTTTATAGTCCTGATTCCGAGTACTTGGCTTCTTTTTAACGCTAATCTCTTTAACACCCGTGCTATCTTGGGCTCTAAATTGCAGACATTTTACATTTTTTTCTCTGAATTTTTCCTGCTTTTCAGTGCACAGCGATACCCCAGGACACCCTGAACTTGAGGGTGTCTTAAATTTTCCTCTACCACATTAAAAAGTCTACTGCCCTCAGTTTCAGTTTCAGTCAAAGTATCTGGACAAAGGCAAAATGCCAACACACTTTTTGCCAGAGTGTAGCACACGTAGTTTCTAGACCAATTTCTCCTACCTACCTGAAACTTGTTGAGGCCACTCTTTCCAATCTGCCCTTCTGTCAGCATTGTGGGCTTCTGAGCTCTGACCATCATTTCCCCTCAAACTCAGACCATCACATTCTAACTCTCTTCTAGCTGGCATTTGCAAACTTTTCCAAACTCCTGCAAATCAGTTCTGAAGGCTTCCAAACCACATGGTCAGGTAGAGACACAACTACAGCTCCACTTCTCTGGTAGCCACTTTTGTCTTTGTTAACTTTTTCATTTCTGGGACAAAATATCCAACATCCAAAACTTAAAGGAGAAAATATTTTAGCTCACAGTTAAAAAGATTTCAGTTCATTCCTGGGTGGTTAGCAACGGCATAAGTACATAGCAAAAGCGTACCCATAAAAAAAGCTGTTTGTGGCATGGTAGACAGAAAGCCAACTGAGTGATGAAGGGCAGAGTTAGCATATATCCTTCCAAGTCCTGTCCCAGTGACCTCCCAGGTCAAGCCTCAGAGTTCCACTATTTCAGATCAAGTTCCAGTTATCTGCTCCCTCTGCATCAAGCCCCAGTTCTGTCCCTCCCAGATAGGCCCGTCTTTTAACAGCACATGGTTTCATAGCTATTCCACAGCACCCAAAAATTCGAAGCTTTCTGGGGACATTCCAAATCCAAATCATAATACTGCAAACTTCAGGCCAACCTGGGCTAAATAGTGAGCTCAAGATCAGCCTGGACTACAGAGTAAGAAACTGGACTACAGAGCAAGATCTCAAAATACATAAATAAATAAAATTCTAAAAGCTGTAATAAAGCATGATTAGAATGAAAAATCAAGTTTAGCGTAGTTGTACTATTTAAAATCAAGGAATCAGACTTAGCTATATTTGAATATGCTTGCTATAAGCTATCTGAAATTAAAATTTAAAGTTTTATTTACAGTAGTAACAAAAATATTTAAGAATAAAATTCAAAGATGATCAAAGTTCAAATGAAATATAATATGATCAAAGTATCCTGAGTGTCAGAGGGTACAAAAATCGAAATAAATAGGTGTGCATATCATATTCATGGGTTAGAGTACCTAGTACTGTTAAGGTAGCAGTTTTCCTCAAAGAGATCTCCAGGTTCAAAAATATGCACTGGAGAAAAGATAGCCTCTTTGAAAACTGATGCAGGAAATAAGAAAAGAGAGAGAAAAAAAGAAAGAAAAGAAGGAAGGAAGGAAAAAAGAAAGATAGATAGAGAAAGAGACAAAGAAAGAAAGAAAGAAAGAAAGAAAGAAAGAAAGAAAGAAAGAAAGTTACATTGCAAAATCCACTCTCAAAAACATGTTACTGGAACAAAAAACAAAAAAACAAAAAAAAAAAACAGACACGTAGACCCACGGTATAAACCAGAAGACACAGACACAAACCCACTCACTTCCATCCATCTCATTTAGGACAAAATGACCAAAAATATACACTGGAGAAAAGATAGCCTCTTTGAAAACTGATGCAGGAAAAATTAAATATTCACATACAGAAGACTGAAATTAGATCCCTACCACTCACCCTGTTCTAAAACGAAATCAAAATGGACCAAAGCTCTGGGTAGAAGACCAAAAGCTCTTAACCAAATAGAGAAAACATAAGTAAAATACCTAAAGCCATAGGGCTTGAGAAGAGGTCCTCCATAAGACCCTGATAAAACAGGAAATAAAATCAAATATAAATAAAGGAGACTACATCATACGAGTAAGCTTTCACACACCAAAGGAGATAATCAACCCAAGTTATCCATTAGTTAAGGAAATTACTTAAGGAATAAGCAACAAGAAGACAAAACTAGAGGTTAATTTTCTGTAGGACAATAGGTGCAAAATACCTCAGTAATGTATTTATGAAGAGAAAGTAAAAAAAATCATTACAAACATCATACATTCTGACGAAATTGCTTTCATCTCAAGGCTGCAAGAAAGGTTCCACATATATAAAGTAATAAACATAGTACATCAGATAAACAGAAATCAGAGTAAAAATTATAAACTCAATAGGGACAGAAAAGGCACTTCATTAAATCTAGCATCCACTCTTGATTAAAAAAATAAATAAATAAACAAAGGCCCTTACCTGAAACTAGTAAAAGTTTTTTTCCTGACTAAGTCACTCCCGACATGTTAAATGGGGGAAAATAGAACGCATACTTTTTTAAAATCTGGAGCAAAACTAAGTGTCCACTCTCCTCACTCCTGTTGAATATAGTACTTAAAAATTTAGCCAAAGCAATCAGGCAAGAGAAAGACAGGAAAAAATATAAATACAAAAGGACAAAGTCCAGTTATACCTATTCACAGGAGACACAATTTTCTATATAGAAAAACCAAAGAAACAAGCAAAAGTGCTTCCCCAGAAGATTCTTAGAACTAGTAAATAAATTCAGCAAAGCTTCAGAATTCAAGGTCAACAAGCAAAGTCACTTAGCATTCTTATATATCAATGATGTGTTCACTGACAAATTAGAAAAAAATCTCATTCACAGTATCTTCAAATAAATGAAAATAACCTAATCTGGTAAAAAATTAACCTAACTAAGTAAAGGACCTCTATCACAAAACTCTAAGAAAAGGGATAGAGAGAGAGAGAGAGAGAGAGAGAGAGAGAGAGAGAGAGAGAGAGGTCCCTAGGAAATGGAAAAATAAGCCCTGTTCCTGGATGGAACAAACCAATATTACTAAAGTGGCTACAGTATCAAAATGATATGTTCACTTAGTATGGCTCCAATTAAAATACCACCAGCATTCTTCAGAAACGTAGAAAAGCGACACTCCTAATTAATGTGCAATCAGAAGACACCCAGAGCAGCCAAAGCAATCCTGAGCAGCAAGACCAAACCTCGAGGCATTACTACTCTGACCTCAAGATTTTCTACAAGCTATACAGTTAAAAGCAACATAGTACTGGCACAAAAAAGTAGACATACTAATTAATGGCGTAAAAGTGATGGTTGCAAAAACAAATCCTGGCACCTTCAACCATCTGACAAATGGACCAAAGGGACCAAAAGCAATTGCTGAAGAAAAGGCAACACTTTTCACAATTGGCACTGGGAATACTGGATGTCCATGTCCAGAAAAACGAATCTAGACTCATATCTCCCATCCTTTGATGTGTATTAAAATCATATAAAATGGATCAAAGACCTACAAATTAAAACAGAAACACTAAATCTTCTAAGAAATAAGATAAGAAAAGCTATTGAAAACATAACCAAAGAATCACGATCAGAACCACAGTCAAACAAGGAATTATACCAAGAATCAATAATTGGGATTAAATTACATTACAAAGTTTCTATACAAAAGAAACAAGCAACAGATTGAAGAGACAATTGACATATGGAAGTGATTTTTTCCAGCTACTCCACAAAGAAGATGACATCAAGAATATACAGAGAATTCAAAATAATTGGACTACCCAAAATAAAAAACCCAACCCAAAAGTGGGCAATTGAAATGACTTTCTAAAGGAAGTAAAATGACCAGTAAGGGGCTGGAGAACCATTTTGCATTTTTGGCCAGTCGATAAATGCAAATCAAAGCAAACACTGAGATTCCTTCTTATTCCCATAACAATAGCTTTCATTAAAATCTCAATCAAAAACAAATTCTGTTGAAATTATCACCAGAAAATGGATGCAACTTTTGACTGTTATGCCATGTGAAACAAGACAAAGGTGAAATATTGCATAGTTTGTCTTATATGAGAAACCCAAAATATAAATAATTTAAAGAGCAAAATAAAAGAGAGATGATAGGAAAAGGAGGTGAGAAGGAGATTAAGGAAAAGAAGAAAGTTAGGGACAGAGAAGGGGAGGGATGTTCATAATCTCGTGATTTATATGATTATTATATAACACAAACGTCTATTCAAAAAAACTAAAGACAGTATGCTTACAGTGGTGCAATTCACAACACTTAAGCTATAGAAAGAACTTAGATGCCCATCAACCAAGGAGTGGCTAAAGAAAATTATACATATAGTGTATAAGATGTGAGAAACCCAATACATTATGCACCACATAGTACATACATATGTATCACATAGTACATACATACGTATACATAATCAGTCACAGAGAAGGAAACCACATCATCTCCTAGAAAATGTATTAAACTAAAGACCATATTGTTAAGTGAAATGCCAGTGTTAGCAAGTTAAATATCACATACTTTCTCTTATTTGAACAGTCACTCCACCGAGAGGGTGACAGCAGGCTAGAAGGTAAACTTCTGAACATGGGGAAGACTTCCGGGACAGACAGGAGGAGGTGACAGCAACAAAGTTAATCAAAATTTGTTGTGTCATGTGCCAATGAAAGAAAATGTGTCATTATTCTGTTACCAATTTATATCAATTAAAAATAAAGATAGAGATGAGGAAAGTAGAGCTCACTGAGCCACTTTCAAATTATTCTGAAGCATAAAGATTCAGTCTTAATTAAATAGATCATAAGTGAGAATACATAGAAAATGTACACTTTTTATCAGGTCACATTAACTGAGACTTGTTTCCTCAACATTTCTTTCTGATCTTAGTTTAGAAACAGACTACAGATATAAAACCATAAGTATATCTGTTGAAAAATTTTAAATATACATATTTATATCCTGAAAAGTAAAAATGACCTGAAATTGAAGTTGGTTCCTGACTCTAACCAGATTAATATGTTTCAATAGAGTTAGATTTTAAACGTAAGAACCTTAACGAACCCAACCTGTCTCACTCTACATTTACAGAATCCAGATCATGGCTTTTTATAATCTGCAACCTTCAATACAGTGGCTGGGCACAACAGGGACAGTGTCTAATTCTCCACCAGGACTGGAGCACTTGGCTGAGGTATGGTAATTTATTCTCAACTGAGGTGATTCATAATAATTGAATGGAAGTTTTATTCAGAATACAGTTTATGCTAAAGATTTTTGAATAGATCAAAAACTACAACTAAGAGTTTTACATTATCACAATTTAAATTTTTATTTTTGATTGAGGTTGTAAACTTACATTTAAAAATTACAATATTTCTGCTTATAAACCAATTTCCTCTGAAGCCCATTTAAGAATAACTGCTTATATTTTTAAGAACATACCTTAAAGTTAACTCAAGAAATTCTCATTTTATCTGATTTTTGGTTACAAGAATCAGAGTAGACAAATGTAAAATATGGACACCGATGTAAGGAAAATGTCTTTTGTCCTATACCAGATTATATGAGTCTGAATTGCTGTGTACGCCATCAATTCTGATTTAATGTCCTGTGATGCTGTCTCTGAATAATTAGCCTTGAAAATCAAGATGTCTGTAATCACCATGTATATGTTATTTTGTAACATTTTTTAAAAATGAAAGAGTATGTATTTCATTCCTGAAAAACATTAACATTTCTAATGCTTAAAGTTCTCAAAATGATTATCAGGTATGAATAAAACAATCTTCTAAATCTTGCACAAAAACTACTAACATTTTACTTCAAATTACAACATATTTCTATATTTTAATATTTCTAATGAAACTAAGTATCATTTGATATATTTTAACCCAAAATATTAAATATGATAGCTAGAAGATAAAAGCTTCTACAGACTGACAATTTTGCATTAGTTTGTTTCTATGTGAAAATGTCATTTCGCAGTACTGTAAAACATAGAAGATATGTGATTAAAATTAGAGATAGTGATACTGATCAGCTTGTTTAAATAGTTGCAGATCTTTGTTAGTATTTGCTTCAAACATAATTTGATTTCTTCATACTGCCTTTCTTTATTTTCTACTCTACTAGATAAACCAGTTACTAGTCTGCCAACGTTTTGACCTGGAAGGTATGTACCCAAATACATTGATATATACATTATTTAAGATGTAATATCTTTTTTAACATGTAATGTCTTTTAGTGTAAGAAGGTCAATCTTTATAAACAAAAGTTCTTATGTTTGAGGAAAACTAAACTGGGGAAATCCAAACAGACTATATAGAAGTGCTTACTTAGATACGGGAAGACTAGCATGAGTCTTATCATGAAGCAGGAAAAAGATAGTAGGCCAAGGATCATTTCCAAAGATGCCTGTGCACGTTGAATTTTGCTAAACATAGGTCTGAGTCCTGAAATTGTTTTCCTGAATTCCTCAAATACAGGAATTTCAAACAAGCAATGATTCCAGATTCTTCACAAGTTCCGGTAGTAGGAGCAAAATGCTGTAGGCGTCTGGAGAGTTTGATTCTACTCCAAGTCAGAGACACTAAACGGTCCTTTAGAACTCAACTTTCTTTTTAATCTTCGTGTCAGTGTGTCTCAATTATTCATTCCTCTGCGAGAATACCCATCATCCAAAATTTAAGGGAGGAATGAGTTACTTTAGCTCACAGTTTCAGAAGATCTCTTTTAGTCTCTTCCTGGGGCGTCCCCAAAGGTAGAAGTCCATGGCACAGAGGCTGGGCAGCTGCTCACCCCGTAAAATATGTGTGGACACTTGGGCAAGGCTAGAACTTTCCCAGGGAGAAGCTGTGATGATGTTTCTTCTTCCTTCCTTTAATTTCATCAATTTGCCACCTGCTCCCCCCTCCCCCTGCCCCTGCAAAACACACTCACAGTACACACCTGAAAGCTCTTCCCCGGAGAAACCCCCTATTACGACAAGTTAACACCATCTTTCCCCGTCAACCAGCATCTGCCCCTTCCAGCCAGGCCCCACCTTGGAATAACATGCAGTTTCAAATAGCTGAGACATTTGGGGGACACTCAAGATTTAAACCATGGTACACCTTACGCAAGTAATTCTTCTATGTAGGTAAAATTAAAATTCATGTTAATAAAATTTCTAGTTTTAAAAAAATCATATCACCATGAATGACTTTTTGTATACATTAGAGGAATTAACATGAAAATAGGCATCTAAGTTTTTTAACAAATTAAAATTATTAAAGATTTTTTAAGGTTGTTCAGCTCATCAAACTAAAATTCTTTATGAAGAGTTTTTCTTCCAGAAGCATTATTGTGTACCAACAGTGAAGAAGGCATGTGCTGGCCATTTGGAGGGATGCAGAGAACATTCAGACCTGGGCCTGCTTTGGTGGGCTTGCTCTCAAGTGTGGGGGATACATAATCTTGTAGAAAGCAGGTGGTCTGGAGTCCTAAAGGTTATGAGAGGAGTAAAAACTAGTTGTAGGAATTCAAAAGAGAGAAATGGCAATAGTTACTCAGAACTTGGAAAATCACGAAAATAGTAAGAAAAATATGAACATCTACGTGAAGATAGTTCTGCAGACCAAGGGTTCACAAAGTGTGATCTACTGCATTAACTGCTCCCGAAACCACATTGGAAATGCAGAATCCAGGCTGCACCGGGACCCAGGGAGGCAGAAAACCCAGAGCTGGATTAATAACTGGTCCTTTATTAAGCCTGCCAGGTGGTTCTGACGCAAGCCAAAATTAGAGAAGGACTGCACTAAATGACGATATCATCACATAACATAAAAACACAGCTGTACAGACCTGCCCTGGGGATCTCCGAAGACGACGAGCAGTGACTTAGCGGCATGCATAGCAATGTGCATGGATTTAAACTATGTATAGGTTTTGCATTTGCTCTGGATACCTCTGGAAGGACTGTTAAGAAATTGGAAAAAATAGATTTAGAACGAGAAAAAACATTTTTAATTTTACATTGTAATTTGCACAACTAAATTTGTTCCACATATTTACAATGTGTACTCAGAAAATCAATTTTAAAATGAGATTAAATTAGAAAAATTTTAATAGTTTTAACTATGATTTAGCTTTCAATATAAAATAAAGGTGCCTTTTGAGTATGTTGGCATAATTTAAAAACACAATTATGTTTATATATCCATGAAATCATTAAAATGTGAGGAAATTCTTTACATATCTATTTCAAAGCTTAGAAATAAGGCAAAGTATTAAATGCATATTACAGTAAGAAATATTCAATAAACACACACCCATGAAAGAACATTTAAAAATTATGAAAAGTACAAAAAAATAAAATAATATGCACCACTACTGATTATGACCTCTAAAGTCTTTTTAAATTATCATTTCGGAGACTGACAAGATGGCTCCATTGTGCAGTACTTTCCTGGCATGTGCGAGGCCCTGGGCTTGATTCCAAATACTAAAAAAAAAAAAAAAAAAAAAAAAAAAAAAAAAGATTTTATTATTTTTATGAGGTTCTGAAAGTATTACACATAATCCGTGTCCATGAGACTTTAAAATGCACTTGATTAGCACGCCTGTAATCATAGCACTTGGGAGGCTGGGGCAGGAGAATTGCCTGAGTCCAAAGCTAGTCTGGGCTCCGTTATGAATTCAGGACTAGCCTGGACTACAGAGTGAGATCCTGTCTCCAAACCACCCCCCCCCCCCAAAAAAAAAAAATGATTTGCTACAGCATCTCAAATAACTGCACAAAGAGGAGATACTACAATACTTCATCTGATTATTTGATGCTCCTTCTGTTTCTACTTTACTCTCTATTATTAGTTTTTTCTCTTTTCCTGTGGTGCTACTGCGGGCATTGGAACCCATGGCCTTCACGCCATGTTATGTGCCAAGTCCACTTTTTGGTTTTGACCTTGAGACAGGCAGTGTCTTCCTAAGTTGCTAACTTGCACAGTCTAGATTCGGTTTATTTATTTATTTATTTACTATTCTAAAGAGTTCAATAGTGAGTATTTTGGTGCCTAAAACCTTTTTAAACTTAAGAATTGTCTTGTGTATATAATTACAGAAGTAAAATGTTTAAAAAGAGAAGTGAATATTTTCATTTTCTTGCAGGAGAGCTAAATTTGGTTGTCTTATTTAAATAATAAATGAGAGTGTTTCTATCACCATCATTTTAGCATATTTTTCTTAATTTTTCCTACTTAAAACAAGTCCTAAGAGGGTCTTTTCACTATCGTTTCAGAAGAAACAATGAAGAACAAAATTTAACATAACCCAAAACTTAATAGCTAACTTGTTTGAAATTAAAATGACACAAATAATCAAACAAATAATTTCAATGGTAAAAAGAACTGAGCTGAGCTAGCCAGTTTCATCTTTTTCTATATATGCATATCAAGTTTCAATGGAGCTAAGTAGTTTATTACCTAGCCTAAGTTCCACCTTTGAAATCAATTTAATAAGCAACTTACACTAGTATTATTAGTATTATCCCCGGTACTTATACATTACTATATTGTTTCTTCTTTCTAATTTTTCTTAGTCATCAGTCGTTTGGAAACTAGTAAAACATATGAGGTCATGAATAATCAAGGACACAGAATTTATTTTGTGGAAGAGAGAGGCAACTGGCTCCTCCAACAGCTTTGTGGCATTTCAAGGCCTCTGACCATGACCGTTTATGACAATGTGGGTCAAAATGTGATTACCGTGCACAAAGCTCTGCGCTGCAGCTTCTGCTGCAGCAGCTGCTGCCTACAAAAGGTCAGGAAATACTTCTTTAAACTTTTTTGTGACTTAAAGCACATTGGAGGACCTTCAAAAAATCTTCAGTACTGAACAATATGGTAATCCTTAACCACTGATGTCTGGTTACAATAAGTTGCTTGGACTGAACGTGTGGGAGCAAATTAAATTGTAGTACCACATACCTGCAAGGTGAGAATTTGTGGCAACACCTTTAACACATTAAGATTTCTTTTCCTTTGGCAATGAAGTTTGCAAGCTCTTCAGACGTTTCTTATTCTAAAATGTTTACGTACTTATTCAAGCTTTCATTTTGACCTGTTGTCCTTTTTGGTCCTGATAAGTGACAATGTGGAGTTTCTCAGTTTTAAATTTCTTGCCTGGCTCTGTTTTCTTCATTAGATGGGCAGTTAAGTGTATCTGCAAGAGACAACACAGGAGAAGCTGGCGAAAAACTAAGTTTGTCATAGTCACAGGTTCTGGAGAACCACCAAGCAGTCGTCGCCAGCTGAGTGGGGAGCCCAGGAAGGGAGCGGGAGCTCACGGGAAAGTGTCTTTATTGTATTTTTGCCTGTCTCTTGTCTACCTGCCTACCAGTGTATGTGTGTACCTATATGTTGGTGGAGTAATGAAAGAGACATCAGCAAAAAACACATATGTTGGCAATTCATTTTCAAAAAACGATGACAAGACAATTAAGTGAAAAAGCAACCTTCCATTTAATTATTACGGTTTACTTCGCTTGGTATGTAGATCTTCTTGAAGAATTCCTTGTGATGTTTAATCATTTTCATTACCTAGAATATACATAAAAATATTCTATTGGGATAAGTTTAATACTTTAAGAATTTCAGATAAAACTATAATGTTAATTTAGTCAATTGTCATTACACATACATATGAATACATGAATCTATGCATATTGATCCTTTATTCTTTAACTTTGCCAAAATCACTTATGAATTATGGAAGATTTTTGCAGATTTTAAATATGATTTTTATTATTATGTATTATAAAATGCTCTGACTATATCTTTTGTCATCAAATGCATTATTTTTTGCATAAGCTTGTTATTTTAAAGAAAATGATTTAGTCTTTATCATTAAATATGTTACCTGTCTATTCTTTATCAAGAATATTGTTTAATTTCTAAATTTTGAAGTACATTTATATATTTCTGTCATTTATTTCTCATTTGATTTTGTTCTATAGTTAGAGAACATATTCTGTATTATTTCAATTTTATAAATTTAGAAATAAGCACTTATTGAACAAGAAAATGGCCTATGTTATGAAGGGTTCCACGTGCGGCTGAGAAACTAATTTTGAACTTTTGTTGGTTAAAAAGTTGTGTAATGTCATTGCGATCAAGAATGTCTACACTTCCCTCTGTGCTTTCCTCTGTTCTGTCCTCCAGTTTCTCCAGCAGTAACACCCCAGGTTTCTCATCAAGTTCTTTCTGCCATGTGCAGTACTGACTGGGGCCAGCCCTCGAAAAAACAAACAAACAAACAAACAAACAAAAACAGAACACAGGAAAAGCCACCAGTCATTCTTTTCTTTTTTTCCCAAAGACATATTTCCAGTTCCCATTTTCAGAATTATCTCAGAAATGGAACTTCATCCCTGCCTCTAATTTTTTAATTACTACCCTTTTGCTGTATGGTTAGTTAGCATATCGAATCACGGTGCTCCTTGGTTGCAATTTGCTCCAGTGTTTAGTTTCCACACTTTGAACAGCTGTGCTGTTGGATATTGGTGGTGCTGGCAGTCACTGTGTGTCTATTCGTTTCATTTTCACCATGTATTGTCCAATCTGCCAATGCATCTTGGTTTTCTGCACCTTACATCTAGACTTATTTCTCAGGAAGGGCTCAAAGGAACAACATTCCCTGATATTTTCAAGTGTGTAACAGCTCGTTCACAGCCTTTCATTGCAGGTTTGTAATCCCAGCACTGAGCTTGAGGCAGGAGGTTTGCAAGTTTGAGCCCAGAGTGGGCAATTTAGTGCCTCAGCAACACTATCTCAAAATCAACAAGAAAAATGAGTTGTGAATGTAGCTTAGTCAGAAGACCCTAGGCTAAATACTCAGTACCATTAAACAAATGAATAAATAAATAAATAAATAATTTCCCAATTCCGTTATGCTAGATATAGATTTATTGGTCAACATTTTCATTCCTTGAGTGTTTAATACATTAACTCATTGTTTCCAGGCATATAATGTAGATTATTAGCTAAACATTTGTTGTCAATCTAATTTTGTTCCGTCAAATGTGGCATGATGAAGCGAATACAGCCAATGTCTAAAGAATTTTATTACAGTAAAAGTCACATTGCCATTCATGTCTCCCAGAACACCCTCCTTACTTCCAACATGCTTATACCATCATTGTTTGCCACATTTTGAAGATGATCAGAAGTTTTTTTGTCTGTTTTTATGAGTTTCCTTAGTTACACTGGTGGCAGCCTTGAGGTTCTGATTTGATTCAAAGCTTTAACTTGCATGGTTGTTTTGACCTTGGGGAAAAGCTTTAAGTCTCATAGTGTTAGTTATGATGAATAAAGTGGATGAAAACCCACCGGCGATTTTATCTGGCAGGAATTGCTGTACCAGAAGTAATGTGTGACACAGAGCACACAGCCATGATGGAAGGTGAAACCATTTGTCCATTTCTTTTCAAAGCACATTTTTACTAAGTGTTCTAATGAACCACAGATGTTTCTGTACATATACAACCTACTTAAGAGAGAACATGTAATTACGTATACTGTATTTACAAATCTAACAATCTCATTGGATCACTATTATGATTGTCAATCTTTTGTAGCTAAAAATTGAGGCTCCGCCTGGGGAAACAATAGGATATGTTTGCCAATATTTTCATCCATTTTTACCAAAGTTTAAAATAAAAAATGAAAATAAGAAAGATGTAGTAAGAATCAGAGGACCACTGGTGGTTTCAAGCTGTCTCCAGGATCTAAATTTTAATGTGAGTATTTTATAATGTTTTAAGATTATCATATTCCAAGTAATGATTATGTATATGCATATATATATGCTGCCTACAAAATTATATATATATATATATATATATATATATATATATATATATATATATATATATATATATATATATATATACTTAACTGATCAAATTAGAAAATAAAGACATCTGGTGTTACTGTAACTATTTGTATATTTTAAAAATTGAACTATTAATTTAAATTTAAATTCATTGACCACTTCTTTAATGTCTAGTTAGAAATTTGTGCACAGTAAAGCTAAAATGCTAACTGATTATTTTTCTTTGCTTGTGATAGTGATTCTGGCTAGTATTTTCACATTATGACTAAGTAAAATGTACTTAAACAAATTAATAGCTGTAATATTTTTAATTTGGAAAATTATAAAAATGAACATGAAGAGCCCTATTTCAAGGAGGTTAGTTTAATCAAAGCAGTTGAAGTTAGTATTTTGATATTTTGAAAGCTACAAATGGTTCTAGTAACACTATATGTCTTCGTTTTCTTTTCTCTATTTTGAAGTTTGTAGCCAAAGTAACAGAGTGGCCTTGCATAAAACTCTGATAGCCAAAAACATCTTGACTCAATGATGCTGACATCAAATAACAAAATGCTTTTTGTAGATAGTTTGATTTCTCACAACATGGTACAAGAGATCTTACTTTATTTTAATGTCTTCAAAACTTTCTCTAAGGTGTATAAAACACTTCTATTTTTCAAACTTTGAGGCAAAACACTTCTAATACTGACACTATTGGTAAGCTTCAAAAATGAGAAAAAGAAGATTATGAGTTTGTAAGAAAGTCATTGTGTGCACAGGCAAATGTGGACAGACCTTTTAATACTTTTGACTATGAAGAATAGAAAGATAATGTAGTGGCTCATTATGACATCAGGACTAGGGGGAGGCAAGTAAGGTGTTTGTCACTGGTATAAAAAAAAGAAATCATGCTGTTGGACTTTATAGAGGCATAGTATTCCATTGTGTATAAATACCACAGTTTGTGCATCCATTGGTGTGTTGATGGGTATTTTGGTGACTTCCATATTTTAGCTATTGTTAGCTGTGCTGCTATGAGCATGGATATACATGTGTCGCTGTTATGTGTTGTTCTGACTTCTTTTGGAAATATTCCCAGGAGGGGTGTAGCTAGATTGAAGGGGATATTAACATCATGCTTAGTGAAGTGAGTCAGAAGCAGAAAGCGAAACATCGAATGGTCTCTCTGATATGAGAAACCCAGATCACAACTATCCCATGGAACTTAAAATGAAAAACAAAGTGAACGAAGGGGGTAGGGTAGGGAGAGTCGGGGGGAGGGTAGAGGGAGGGACAAAAGGAGAGTGGGAAAGTCCTTGTCACCTTGACAAGATACTTATGTGCACAAAATGCTCAACTTCATTGTAAACCTTAAAATTTGCCCTTATACATATCAATAAAATGGGGAAAAATAAAAATAAAAAGACACCAAAAATAATATTACTACTCAGCAACTAAGATGAATGATATTTGAATGTAGTTTTTGAAAAATCAAAATTAATGTAAAATGTGAGAAAATATCAAACATTTAATTTCAGGGTGAACTTGCCTTCCTGTTTTATTCTAGTTGTTCTGCAGGCTAGAGGAGGCACAGAATGCAAAAGGAAGTATTTTCTCGAAAATATGTACTTAGCGCAATCTGATTTTTTAAAAAAAGAGCCAAATGAGAGGGGAAGTTAGGAGATACAACAGTGGCTGACTGTCTGATGAGGCCAGTCTGTTATTTGGTTTGAGATCTGAGACACGAATAGATACTTAACTCGAAATCGGCATAGAAATGGCCTCCTTATCCTAACAGGAAGAAAGTAGAAGTATTGGCACTGTTAATTAGTTTGTAGGGCTGGTAATGGAAGCTGTCTTCTCCATAATGGGGTGTTTTGCTTAGTTCTGAAAAGAGTGGAGTAGTTTGACATAGTTATTTAAAGTGCTTCTATATTTCTATTTCTCCATTTTTAAACACCACTTAAAAGCCTTTGGATGATTCAGCCCTTCACACTCCTCTCCTCACTTCCTGCCACTGGCTGTTATCTCACTTCTACCAGCTTTGCTCCTCCTTCAGCCCCAAACGTTGTTTCTCCTCTTGTTTCTTGATTCTGCCTATCATTAATATCTTCTGATCCTCCCAATGTCAGCAAAAACTATGCCATCCTCAAGCGCACTGTTTGAGCTAAAACCATTCCTTCCATTTGCTTAGTCAGCCCATTATCTGTTGTGCCTAGTCCTATGGCCAGACCTCTCATCCCAAGGTAAGTAGTAGGATCATCCCGGGTTTGTTGTTTTCCATCTGCTTGAGTATTTCTCACACTGTGAGCAAATCACATGGCCCAGGAAAGGGTGCTCTGGATAAAGAAGGCGGAGATCAAAGACCAGGTAGAGGGGTCCGGGCAGTAGAGACCACTGGTGGTAGAGCTGGATTAACTGGCAAAACAGCTGACAAAGCTAGTGGCCCTCATGTTGCGATTAAACTGACTTTCGTAGCAAAATTAAGTTTTATCCTTATAACAAAACCAAAGGCTTCACAAGTAAAGAAAGATACAGATCAACAGCTCTGAGGAATATACACATAGAAATCTTCATCTAATTTCTAGCTCAAATGAGGTCATACAAGAAGACTAAGTACAATTCATTTCAAGAAGGCAAGGCACATTTTAAAAGTGTGAAAAGTTTGTCAACTATTAAGCAAGCTATACAAATTAAACATATGTGTTTCTGTGTGTGCAATTATTTTTGTGTGTAATTATTTTTTAACATTTATAAATAGTCTTATGTAAAAATTGCCTATAGATGGTTTTCTAGGATATCATGTGTCCGTGTTGCTTACTCTTTTATTGTAGCTATAATGATTCTAACGCCTAATGGTAATATTCAGTTACTAAAATTGATGTATGATTGCTTCGTCCTTTTATTTCAGATAGTATCTGCTAAGATTTCTTTTTTTTTCTTTTAGTTATTGTCTCCAGATGAAGACATTGTTATTGGAAGTATTTCAAAACATTCCGCTGGCTTTGTAGATGGACTGCTGACAGATGCTAATCAGTTTAGAATCCAGTTTCCATTTGATCTTGACGTTAAAATTAAAGCATTGATGCTTGGAGCAAGTTTCCTCATTGTGAGTCCATTTCTATTTTATTTAGCTGAAAGTTACATTTCAGGTCTCACCCTCTTTAAAAGTTCTTCTCATATCATTTGGATCAATTGCAAATTGGCCCTGCTGGTCTCAGCGTCAGCCTCCCAATCACATCAGATATTGAGTGGGTGCAATACAAAGAAAGAACACCTACTGTATCCTAGAACTGTGATTATGGAAATTTAAATCCTTTTCTTAATTAAAAACAAAGACAAAATAGTTCATTTGGGATGAATTACTGGCATCTGTTACATTTTAATTTTACTAATAAAATTTTTCTACCATTTTAAAAGTAAATGTGTTATTAATTTGGAAATTAGTAATATTGTGTTGGTCAACCAGGCTGCTGTTTAAAACACTGAGATTCAATAATTCATGAACAGTATAAATTTATTTCTCGTAGTTCTGGAGGTTTGGATTTCCAAGACTAAGGCTTTGAATGGTAGGTATGGCATCTGATGAGAATTCAGCATTGCCTTCAAAGATGACATCTTAATTGTTGTGTTTTCTGGAGACAGTGATCACTGGGTCCTCACATGGCCAAAGGGAGGGTACTTTTCCACTCAGTGGAGGAGTCACAATAACTTCATAAGAATGCTGCACTGGAAATTAGTTTTAATATGATTTTATAGGGATACAAAAGCCATAGTTGATATGTAGACATTTGAAAAAGAATATAATTCATGATTATAATTGGATCTGAGAGGCAAAATGAAAGTAAGCAACTATCCTTGTGTCATATTAGGAAATGAGACCAAGTGGCAAGGGAGGTCTGTGGGTCGCCATGTAGGATGGAGGGATTTGGGGCAAGAGAAAAACAAGGAAGTAGCTGAGGAAACATCCATAGGCTAAGAAGCTGTTTTCAGTGCAGTACAGAGACATAAGGAAGTGCGGAAGTCAAGGATTCCAAGAGAAGAAACTGGACGAAAGAGAGTAGAGGTCGTAGCTAAGACACTTCCAGAGTTGAGAGAAGTGGATCCAGTTATCCGGGAAAGACAGTATTCACAAATAATATAACTAAAAATCAATATCTGCATAAATCAAATAGAAGTGGAACAGCAAAGAAAGCTCAACAGTCAGAAAAAGAAAAGACAGATTATCCACAGGCACAGAAATCTGATTGACAGATGACTATTGGACAGAAAAAGTAGAAGAGACAGTAGATTGGCATCTTCAAAATACTGACTTGAAACCTGAAAACCCTCAACTCTAAAATTTTATCTTCTTTCCATGTTAAGAATGAGAATGAAATACAGACATTTGAATTTAAAAATGGGAAGAGTTTTACAACATACATATTAACTTTTAAAGAAGTTTCAGGAAAGAAACATGAACTTGAGAGATTGTCTGAAGTCAATCAAATTTGAGAGCAAACAAAAGTGGAAATGCAAACACACATGTGAATGTAAGCAAATTTTAAAATATAGTCATAATGTGTTTAATTTATGAAGTTAAGAGGAAGCAAAACTAAAATAGGAGCCAGAAAAGTACACATTATAAAAGAGGGAAACAGAAAGATTAAAATTAAAATATTTTGGAGTCCTTCTCTGGCTCAAGAGGTAGAATCGAATTAAATGCGCACTGTACAAACTCATGGGCAAATCAGGTTGGTGGAGCAAACCTATAATTTGAGCACTCAGGGAGGTGAAGGCAAGAAGATGGAAAGTCTGACCCCGTACTGGACAACCTAGCAACTTAGCAAGACCTTGTTTCAAAATAAAAAAAAAGAAAGAAAGAAAGAAAGAAAGAAAGAAAGAAAGAAAGAAAGAAAGAAAGAAAAAGAAGTAGAGGGCAGGGCTGGGACTTAGCTCACTATGAATTCCCTGTGTTCCATATTCAGTACGACCTCCCCAAAACAAAATTCATGCGTAACCACTGAATCACAAACAACAAAAACAGGACTTGCATATTTCTAACAAGTAGCAAGAAAATACAGAAATAAAACCATAAAAATAAGGAAGTAAACAAAACACAAGAGGAAAGAATGAAGAGAAAGAAAGAAATAGCAGAGCGAAGAAAACTATACAATTTAAATATTTAAATATTCATCTACTTAACTCCACTAAGATGTCCATTAATAAAATCACAAGATTTTACAATAATTACATTAAATTACAGTGAATTGTAAAGTTAATTACAATACATGAACAAACCAGTGAAATGCAGAAGATTTTTGAAGTACATAGGTTCTTTATAAGACATGAACCTAAACCAATGACCAAAATTTGAAACTATGGGTAAAATATTAACTGGAAAGAAAGCTAAGAAAATTAGTTTGATGCCTGAAATCAAAAATCAGACACTAAGACACGAAAACATTAGGGACAGAGATAGAGAAGGTAGCGAGCTACGTGATCCTAAACGCTTTATTTAAACAAGTCATAATACGAATCTTGGACTTGTGTGTGCTTAATATCAACCTCAAAATATAAGATAAATGTAAAAATCCGTCATCCTAGTGAGAAATTAATTTGAATAGCAAAACTAATAAGATAGAGGGAATGTCATATTAGTTACAAAATTCAAAACTTGGACAATACTAACAAGATAATTTAGTGGCATACAGAGAACTTGTACCCAGTGATTAGATAGCATGTGTCTTGTAAACAAATACTATTTACAAAAATCCATGTTGCAGAAGGCCAAAAAGCACATCTCAACAAATTTGTATCACTCAGATTTTGGATGTATAAAGCAAATGGAATTAAATTAGATGTTAATAAAGATAAAATATCTTTATTTTTTTAATTTGTATTTTCATTTATTTATTTTTTTGAGACAGGGTCTCACTCTGTGGTCCAGGTTGGTCCTGAACTCACTTCAGAGCCCAGGCTGGCCTTGGACTCAAGGCAATCCTCCGGTCTCAGCCTCCCAAGTGCTGGGATTACAGTCATGCGCCACCACGCCCAGCTTATGTGGTGCTGGGGAATTGAACTAGGGTACTTAGCGCTTGCTAGGCAAACGCTTTAACCTTTGAGCCATTCCTCCAGCCCAAAGATAAAATATCTTTAAATATCAAATGCACAAATGTGGAATCATGTAAAAAAAAAAAACAAACCTCAGGAATCAAACAGCTGTAATGAAAAATTTTAAGTACAAACAAATACATATTAACTAAATTATATGTAAGAATTCTTGGTCTAGGCCTAAGAATGTAAAGGAAATGGATAGCCATATATGTATTTGTTGAATAAAAAGAAAATTAATGAGCCAGTATGCATTAGCTAAAACTGAAAATTAGCAAAATAACAAAAAAGACGGAAGAATCATAGAAACGGAGATATTGAATCACTGTGCAAACAAGAGAAAAAACAATACCCATACTCAGTCTCTCGATCAAAAAGGTCTTCTATGCAAGAAAATCACAAAGTGGCAGATAGTGAAGTTCCAATATCTTAAACTTCTATATCTTAAAATACATTTAACATGAATTGTTAAAAAGCAAAAGAGAAAAAATATGCCACAAATGTTACCAAGCAGTAATATTCTTATTTTAACAGAAATTTTACTTAAATGACAAAACGTGAACTTTCCAACGAAAATATATGGAGTAAGAAAACATTTTTAAAATTGTCAAAGAGAAAGCACAAATAACCAGTTAACAAAAAATATTTTCAAAAATATACAAAGAATAACAAAAAGAAATAAAGTAACTTTTTTTTTTTTGAAGAGCATTTACTGGCCAATATAGGGCCCTGGGTTCAGTTCACCCACACCAAATAAGCTGAACATGGTAGCACACAATACATCTGTATAAATTTTTAAAAATAAATACAAAATAAAAGACCTGCAGCACTGGCCTTGGCTTATAATTAAAAAATAAAAGACATGTCAGGTATAATAGATATCAAACTAACTAGGACTCAAGAATTTGAAGTTTTTTAATGACATGAAGCCTCAGGAAATTTTATGAATTTAAAATATCAAGATATAAACATTATAATATCAATCATGTGTCTAGGTAGAATATGAAGAAAATATTAATGGTAGATTTTTAAGGGATGAACATAACATTTCCTTTCTTTTTTCAATTTTCTACAGATTTTGAATGAATAAAAATGTATAAAGTAAATGAGGTAGACAAACTTGCAGTTCCCTAAGGGCCTTGACACTCAAATTTGTTATTTTAATGTTTTCAAAAATAATTGATCATTCTCAAAATCCGATCCTAAGAATATCTTACCAGTTAATATGTTTCATGGTCATGATGTTATAGCACAGATCTAAAAAACAATCTAACAACTTCAGCTGTTTCTACTGTTCAATCACCTGAATCACATGCATTTTTAATTTTTCTTCTAGGACTACATGTATTTTGAAATCTGCTCCTAAGAATTACCCTGAAAAACAACAGACCTTACTGTCATTAAATGTTGCCAGGCCTCAGCAAAATTAAAAAATTTCAACTGAAAATATATCAAAAAATATGACTTTCACGAAATTTTTGTGTGATTTTTTTCTGTATAATAAACCACATCAAAATTTCACAACTTAAAATAATTATGCATTTAGCTGAGTGACATGCTGTGTAGTTCCAGCCAGAAACTTGCTCAGACTACATGTGCACAATCAGTTGATGAGATTGTCTGGGGACTGACTCATCCTGCAGGCTTTAATCACTTAATGTGGAAGTTAGCTGGACAACGAGGGTGGCAGGCCATGAGTCTTTCGTCGTGGACAAGGTCAACCAAAGCTTTTACATGTGATGACTGTGTTATAAAAGAAGCAAGGAGGCAGAATGAAACGTTCAGACTCATTTTGAGGCAGAGTAATCTCATAGCCCAGATTTGAGGAGTGGAAAAATAGACTTGATGTCTTTATGTGAGTTGCTGCAAAATATTGTGCCCAACACCCCAACTTACCACTATTTGCAACAATTATTACACTATTTTTAGGGGATGAACATAACATTTCGCTTCTCTTTTTCAATTTTCTACAGAGTATGCATGAATAAAAATGTGTAATTAAAATGAGGTAGACTAAATTGCTGTTCCCTGAGAGCCTTGATACTCATTTTATTATTACAACGTTTTCAAGAATAATTGATCATTCTCAAACCCTTAGAATTTGGTGCTTCAGAGATCTGAATACACTGTTGCAATAACTACTAAGATTCTCCTCACACACACAATAAGCTCAACCTACTTAGAATTCCCCAAAATCTGTTTCAATTATGGCATGAGGCTCATGACCATGATCATATGATCAGCGTCTTTGTGAATGTGAACAAGACTACATGGATTTAGAAAATATACTTTTAAAAAAAAGCTACTGAACACTCAGCAGTGAGCTAAGACCAAAACAAACATAGCCAACAGTCTATACAGCAGTCACTGGTCTATAAGGTGTCCCAAAAGTTTAACTTCTATACATGGTGACCTTTGGGACACTATGTATACTGAATTTACTGCTTGCATAACTTTTCTCATAGCATTAATTTTACTTTAAAAATTGTGACAAGTTAATCTGGAGCAAGCACATTTTACATTATAAACTATGCCTATAACATTATATCACATATACTTTTGTATGTATGCAACTTTGGGAAACCCATAAAATAGGACACATACTTCTTTCTCTTTACCCCATATCTTGGCTACTTTTTCATCTCGGGGACACAACACCTGACGTCCACAAGTTGAGGGAGGAAAGGTTTGTTTTAGCTCGCAGTTTCAGAAGTCTCAGTCAATTCTTGGGCAGCTGGTGGTGATGGAAGCACAGGTGGAGGTCTACCTGGAAAGAGCTGATACTGGCATTGCAACAGGAAGCTGAGTGCAAGGAAGGGCAGAGCTAGTATATATTCTTCCAGGTCATGACCCAGTAGCCCACCTCTTCAGACCACACCCTCCCCCCCTTAAGAGCACATAGAATCCATAAATATTCCACAATATTAAACTACACAAGGCTTTTGGAGGACATTCCAGATCTAAACCACGCCAACTGTGGAAGAGACTCAACTTCTTGCTGGAAGCGGTTGTCTAGCGTGTTGTTTTTTCTGCCCTCCATGACCTTGGATTTGCTGAGACTTCTGTGCTTTTTCAAGAAAAACAGTCATGTATTAGCAGAGTTTCTGCAGCCTTCCTCCCGCCAATAAAAAAATTGGAAACAGGCTTCTTTTCATTTTTAGTTGTCTCACTCTCTTTTAGTTCATGTTTTACAACTTATTAAGTAATATACAATTGAGCAATAAGACGACAACTTAAAAGCCATTTCACAAGCAGTAAAAATCAGTAAAGAGTCACCTGTTGAGTACTGTGCTCGATCGAGGAAAATATGCACAATATTTTGCAGTTCATTCTAAAAATTGAGGTTTCTTTCAGTATTTATAGAGTGTGGATTCAGTCACATCTCTTAATTTGGCCAATGAGACATTAAAAATGTGATGCCAGTAGATGCTTGAAAAATGCTCGTGTATAAGAGTCTGTTCTTTTGTTGCTTTTTGGAACCTACCTATCACACAAAGAAGCCACGCAGGGTTGAGGGTACATTCAGAAACAGCAGCCTGACTTTAAAAATTGTGGATGTGGCTTTTCTTTACAGTGCAGTAAATTAAACCAATACATATAAACTCACACAGCTTTTAATTTGTGATCTTATTGTTCAACCATGTTATTCAACTAACAAATATTTATGATAAGTCATATCTATGGTTGCTTTCGATGAGATAATATCAAAAGGACAGGTCATCCTACATCAGAAGTGCTCCCTAGTAGCTTCTAAGGAAAACAAAAGACAACAAAATCAAATAAAGGAGGCCTGAATACAAAGGCTACTCTGAACATGTCTAGGTAAAGTAGCCCTACCATTTCATTTCTGGATAAATTCTGTCCTGGCAGGAGCATTGTGAGCTTTACCTTTTTAGCATCAGGTGTTATATAACAGAAACACAATAAAGACTCGGATATATGTGACCAATGAAGCAAGAACCTAGAACAATGACTGTAAGGGAAGCAGGAAGCAGAGAAGGGCATACCTCATCTACTACAATTAGAACAATAATAGCAACACACGTGAATGCTGATCAGAGTGTATAGGCGGGAGTTGAAAAAAGTCACTTTCAATGGCCTTGAGTTTCGCAGTAAGGTAGCAGCTCAATCAAAATCCATTACAATTTACCTAAACATTCAAAACCTAATTAAGTGTCTATAATGCATTGGTCGGTGAGAAGGACCTAGTTTGTGCATATAGTAATTTTATACTTTGGTGGGATACAAAGATATGCGGCACCAATACCGTGTGATTAGGACCTTTAGAATACAGTAGGGGTCCAAAGATGTTTACCACCTAAGATGGGCCAATTCATATGGCTATATTGCAATATATTCTTATTCTAATTGTACTTCAATATTTTTCTAGATTTTTTGGACGGAAACTTGAAGATTGCATTAATAGACTAAATTGTGGTCAATTTTATAGTGTGATATTATGTTAGAATAAAGATAGTGACAATGGTGGCTCATGCCTATAATCCCAGCACTCAGGAGGCTGAGGCAGGAGGATTTCTGTGAGTCCAAGGCCAGCCTGGGCTCCATAGTGAGTTCTGGACCAGCCTGGACTACAAGGTGAGACCCTGTCTAAATAAAGAAATAAATAAAGATAATAAATAAATAAATAAAGATAGTAACATATAAACTTTTGTTAGTTAAGTTGAAATTATGTTTTCTATCTTATTGAGTGAAAAAAATTTCTCCATAGCACTAGGGCATAATGTTTAAAAGAAAATTATAAGCTAAACTATCAAAAAGGAGTAACTCATTGTGTTTCATATTGTATTAATATTTATTTCCTAATTTTGATAATTATATATTGCACTTTTGCTATTATATATTAAGACACTGTGCTTGTTCTGGAATGAATCACACTAAAGTATTTAGGAGAAAAGTAGGACAGTGTTAGAGGTCGCTCTCAAATTCTTCAGAAAAAATTATATGTACATAAGAGAGAGAGAGAGAGAGAGAGAGAGAGAGAGAGAGAGAAAAGAGAGTAGAGAAACAGAGTGATAAAGCAAACATAAACAATAGGCACATTTGAGGAACATAGGTAGAAGTCAAACAAAAAATTTCTATACTATTGTCATAATTTCCTGGACAATCAGTATTTCTCAATTTTGAAAAATGCACACCAACAGAGAAAATCAAATGGTTTACATAAGTTTTCAGAATAAAGCCCTGTACTTTACCACTTTAATGTCAGGAAAAACAAAAACATAATATTCTTCTCCTTTTTACACAATAAGTTGCAAAATTATGCCAGTAATTGAAATATATCCATTTTCCAGTTGCAAAACACTCATCTTTTGATGATCCATGTTTAAACAGAAAAGCAAAACTAGCACCAGAAGAAAAGGAGAAAATAAAATTAAACCAGTACGTTTGGCTGAAATGACCAATGATAAAGAAAAATCAGTTGACCCAAAATCAATTAGCAAATGCATAAAAGCCTTTACAATTGAAAAGATGGCTAAAATGCTGAGATTATGGGAATAATAAATGTTCCAATTAGTCAAGTAAATTACAGCAAATGCAAATTAAATAATAGTTCAAACTGAATTGGTTTGAATATTCTCAGAACAATGATTTGGCCTACAAATGACTTTTGTAAATCGTCTCCACTAATTTTCAAAGTAATAACTTTTCAATATTCCAGACTCACAAATATCTCACAACTGTGGCCACTTTTACAGTTTATGTTATACTCTCGTTCAAGCCAATGTCGTGCAAACTTCCACAATTCTGGAAGCCAATTCTTTAGAATAATACCTCTTGATGGTTAGGCACTTTGAAAGGCAGAGATATGGCCCACGTGATTGTGGAGGTTGCTGAGTCAAAACCTACAGGGTGGTCGATGGGCAGGCTGGAGACTGGGAGAGCTGAGGTGGCAGCTGGAACGCAAAGGCTGTTTGAGGGCAGAACTCCCACTACTTGACAGAAATCAAAGGCTTTTCTCTATTAAAGCCTTCTATTACTTATTCTATTAAGTTATTGTAATTATACTTTGCTTATTTGAAATAACATCTTCCTTAAGCAAATCATCTCTTGTTTCTAACTTGGATTCTTTTATTCATTTTGCAAGTAATTTGGTCCCTAATAATTATCAAATACTATGCTCATCATTATTCTGGCTTCCAAACAAAACATGAAATAATAAAAAAAGAACTCTACAGCAAAATGTTTTATTTCATATACATTATACACTCTGCCAATATACTTGAAATAACCGAGTTATACACTTCAAAAAGATGAGTTGTATCTAATTGAAGCTGATAAAATATGTACCTGATATCATAGACTAGAAACCGTCCTGCATCCATAGGGATTTCCTTAGAGTCAAAGATTTGGTTGTTTAGTCCGATAAGTGCATCAATGCACACATGAGCATTAATTGATCGCTCCTTCTAACTTAAGGGCGTGGTTATCTAATTGGGGTATCTATCTCACTCCCAGTTCTTTTTTCTCTTCTTCTTGTAGTTCGATTTTTCTTTTTACCTGGAGGAAGAACTGGAAATTGCTTCATAGCAGTATATATAAAATTTTGTTAGTGCCAAACACTGTTGCCTTACATAAGTGTCAGTTGAGGTTTCTAGGTAACAGAAAAATATAATCTTTTTTCAAGAAAAAAAAATTCAGGGCCAAGATTATTAGTATATACATATTATATAAGCAAATAAGGAAAATATTATAAAGTTATAACAAATTAATTTCTTAAAGATGTTTATAAATATCACCCAGAAAATTTTGGTAGGGACACGGAAGATGCAATCAAATAACAATACCAAAACAAACAAACAAACAAACAAAAAACAAACTATTTTAAGAGAAAAATGTTACTGAGCAGGTATAACTACTTTAAATATAGGTCAATAAACAAAAACGATCAATAGAAATCATACAATCCTAAGAGAAAAAGAAGGAAAACATAAAACTACAGTGATGCGTGGAACAATAACTGACATTCTAACACATATTTAATTTAGCTTTTAGAAATAAGAAGAAAAACATGAACGAAACATTTTTAAAGACTAACAGATAAAATATAACCAAATATGATAGAATTGCTGTCAACACTTCCAGGAATCTCAGAGAACACCAAGAAGCAAAATTACAAATAAAAGCACATATAAAAGGCTGCAGAAAACCAAAGATAAATATCTAATCGTAAAAACAATGATAGAAATAATGGCCTACTTCCCATGAGATGTAAACAGTTGTTCAAGAAATGCTGATGTTAAGATTTTGGGAGACCAGAAGAACAGTACAGAGGTTAGAGAGCTTACCTAGTAAGTGTAGTCCCTGAATTTGATTTCCTACCATCACATAAACCAAGAATAGTGGTGTACACCTGTACTCCCAGCATGCAAGAGGTCGAGACAGGAAGATAGATGAGTTCAAGGCCAGCCCCGGCTACAGAATGAGTTGAGGATCAGTGTGGACTACAGTATGAGACTCTGTTTAAAAACAATAATAATAATAATTGGGGAAATAAAGTCAAAATCTCCTAATCTATATTACCTTCAAAAATAAAGGAAACTAAGTATATTTTCAGATGAGTAAAAGCTAAGGGAACTTGTTACTACCAGCCGTGCATTCTAGGATACTATAAGATTCTTTAGACTGAAGGGAGGTGACACTCAATAACTCAAGTCCCCAGGAAAGACTGAAAATCCCATGAACTGACATTTATTGGATAAATATAAAAGCTAACTTGTTTTATTCTCATAATTTCTGTGAAAGACAATTAACTAGTGCAAAATCATAACAATGTGTATGGAATTTATTAATCTAGACACAAGTAAACAAATGACAGAAATTGCAAATAGGATTAAAGAACTGAAACATATTATTGCCAATTCCTTAATTTAGTTTCAAGTGATACACTTAACTCAAAGTAGACCTATGTCTCAGTGCATCCACTTTTTTTATAAAGTAAAAATATAAAGATAAAAAGATATAGCTGAAAAGCAACACAACAAAATAAAATAGAACACTGTTCCAAAAGTTTTGCTGTGGCTCCAAGTAGCCAGTGGAGGTGAGTTTGGTCGTCAGTTTTCTACTTTCGATTTTACCACACTGTTTTCACATTTTAGAACAGTTCTGTACATGAAACACACAATAAACTATGGCTAGGTTGAAATTTTGAGACCAACACATCTCTGAAAAAAAGGTTTGATCGAAATGCTACCCAGAATTAAAGGCCAGAGCACTTTGCAATAAAAGTCTGGGAACAGAAGGCGTAAATGATGTAAGTTGAACACACGTTGTCTGTACATACCAGCCACAGGAATGTGCCACGCTGGAAGGGCTCTGAGGAAGCCACTAATGGCTGTGGCCTCCAGATTAGCAGAAGCTGTGAGTGACATGCCTGATACCTAGAGGCCCTCATAGGATTCCCATTATGATTTTTAATATGTATGTTAAAATATGAAACTGTTCACAGCTCTTTAGGCCTGTAGCTGGCCAGGGATTAACTTCTTGCCATGGTTTCTTCCTTCAGTTCTCAAGCCATTTGAAATTAAATTGAGGACAGCTCAGAACTTTGTTCTATCACATTCAAGGGTAGGGGGAGGAGGGAAGGAGGGGAGGGGAGGGGGAGGGACAAAAGGAGAGTGGGAAAGTCCTTGCCATCTTGAAAAGATACGTATGCACATAAAATGCTCAACTTCATTGTAAACCTTAAATTTTGCGCTTGTACATATGAATAAAAGCGGGGGGGGGGGGTATTTCTAAACACAAGTGGCAAACAGTATGCGCTGGAGGAGATGTGGAAAATTCCAGAATCCCCCTGGCACATGTTTTCCCTTACCCGCACTTCCCCCAGAGTAGAGCAGTGCCAAACACTCTCCAGAGCTCAGTCAAGCTGACTTTTGCTCAGTCCTGATGGTGCGTGAGTCAGAGACAACGCGACCTCCCACTTCTGTGCTGCAGCCTCCCCGTGACCCAGAGGAGACCTGGATCTCATCAGTTCGAAAGCATTGGTGCCTAACCACAGTAATTAACAAATAACATTTTTCTCTCATGTCAGAAAACAGGATCCACCCTGTTCTCGCTCCTCCCTGCCTCTCCCTCCTTCTCAAGATAAAATTGGCCTCCTCCAATCCTGCGGAAAAGAAAACAGAATGCTTGGGGCCCTTGCCCTGGCGTTGCAGCCAGCACCACAGGGCCAAGAGTCCCGGGAGTGAAAGGCTCTTGTGAAAACGCTTTCCTCCCTTCCTCCCGAACCCAGTGGTCTGGCCTGGCAAGGCCTTTCCTCCCAGGCTCTTCAGAAGACCCCTGTCTGGCTAGAGGCAAGGTGGGTGGCTCTCACGTTACTCTCTGCCCCTACTGGTGCTGGCAACATTTCCTCCCTGTTTCCTCATCCCTGCCCTCCTAGCACTTCAGTCTATTTTCTGCCAGCTTTTATTCCTATGCACGTAAGACATACAGAGGTCACATTGCACTTGCGAACTGTGGGCACATCTAATCTGTATCACAACAACTTCCCATTCCCTTCTGCAGCCTTTTTCTTGCCCTCTCTACACCCCAAGCCTCAAACCCCCACATTTTGTTTATTTTACTCTATTATTTATTTGCACCCTGGGTGTTTCATTTTAGAGCAATCATGTGATATCTAATCTTCTGTGTCTGATTCTCTTCAATAGGTGTGATGGTTTCAAATTGTGTCCATTTACCTACAAATGATTCTTATGTGTTTCCATGGGGCAGTAGTACTCCATCACACACACACACACACACACACACACACACACACACACACACACACACACACATTTTTGAAATCCCTTGGTCTATTGATGGATGTATTGGCACTTCCATGATGTAGCTATGTATTAGTTGTGCAGCTATAAATATGGGTGTACATGTATCTCTGCTGTCATATTGCTGAACCAATATGGAAAGACATATGGAGATTCCTCAAAAAAAATGAGAATTGATATTCCACTTGACCCAGCAATACCCCTCCTGGGCATCTTCCTAAAATAGTTAACACCTTCTAACATGTTCATGGTAACTGCCCAGCAAGGGATCCCCATACCATAGAAAGCCCTGCCACAGGCCAGAATCCCCAGTGCCCACCTGGCAAGCCAAGACCTAGGTGGCCAGGCTGATCTGGAGCCCTTCTGCCCTCCAACTCTGTTTTGATTGGACAATTCTGCTTCTCCTGAGTCTCCTTTTCCTCTTCTTTTCTCTGTGGGCAGAATTAAACCCCGTGGCCAGTGTTGCAGGTGCCCAGCAGTCTGCAGGGCAGGTGGTGAGCAGGGCTGTTAGCTTGGGTGGCAACACTGTAGGGCTCTGGGTTATTGCAGGGAGGTCCGAAGCCACCAGGTCCAGAGGCTCAGCTCAGTGGGCATGTGACATTCTGGGTGGGCAGCTGGGGACGCCATGTGGTATGTCCTCAAGTAGTTGAGGAAGTTTCTTGTGTGGGGGTTGGTTTGGATGAAATAAGCATTTTTCTCAAGACTGTCTAAAGATTCATCAGATATCTGCTTCTAAAAGCACTCCTGCTTTGTCAGCCTTCCACACAGTTATCGATTTCTGTGACAAAGGTTATCTTAACTTCTTTAAGACTGCAACAATTCAGACAAGGTGCTATCCACAGAACATGTGCCCAGCAAGGTTCATCGCTAATGAGCTGATGCCAGCCCCAAGCTGAGTTCTTCAAAACCAATGAACTTCATATCAAAGTAATTCATAAAAGTTTGTAACTCATAAAAGTTCTCCCTTTGCCTTTCAAAACATCCTTTGGCCTGTACATCATCAAGCAGGCCCCTGATTTACCATGGGATACATCCTTCTATGGCAATGCTCTGCCACTCCTAAACTCGTTTCTGTAGTCTATCTCTAATTGCATTTTAGATTGACATCTTTGAATGTACAGAATAAACTTTTAAAAATCCGTTTGGAAAAAAATAAGAAATTCAGTAAAATGACCAACTACATTAATCTTAATCTACAAAAAAGTTAAATATCCTTTTTATGGTGTTGAAATTAAAAAATCTATTCAAGTCACCAATAAATAACAAAATATACTTTTAAAAGGTGTAAAACTTTCAACAGTATGCATGAAAGGTTGAAAGAAGTGTGTGTGCAAACATGTGCTTGTATCTTTTATTCTCTATGAAGATGTCATTTTTCATAAAAATGAATCAACAAATTTAATATAATTCTAAAGGGTTTTTGTTTTCATAATTCTATGCTTGTTTAGAGAACAAACAAAAAAAGGACAGATTTAAAAAATAGTTATGTGGGTGCTTTCCTAGATAATGATTAATACTATAAAGCTGTTATGGTTAAAGACAAGGCAATAGTCCTAGGACAAGATAGATCAATGAGTTTCTTATCTGAGGTGTTGGTGGTGAATATTTTTTCCCATTCTGTTGGATCTCTTTTTACAATGTTGACAGTTTCCTTTGCTGTGCAGAGACTTTTTAATTTGACAAGATCCCATTTATTGATAATGGGGATAATTTCTTTTGCTCTTGGTGTCTTGTCTAGAAAGTCTTTGCTAGCCCAATGTCTCTTAGATATTTGCCTATTTTGTCTTCTAGGAGGTTCAGTGTTTCAATTTTAATGTCTAGGTCTTTAATCTACTTTGATTTGATTTTTGTGCATGGCGATAGATGTGTGACTAGATTCATTCTCCTGCATGAGGATGTCCAGTTTTCCCAGCACCATTTGTTGAACAGGCTGTCCATTTTCCATTGTATACAATTGGTCCCTTTGTTGAAGATTAGGAAATTGAGTGTATTTGGGTTTGTTTCTGCATCCTCGTTTCTGTTCCACTGGTCTATCTGTCTACACAGGGAGCTGAAGAAAATTAAGCCCACCAAAATAAAGGATCCTACTGAAAAATGGGCAAATGAAATGAAGAGGCAGTTCACTCATGAAGAAGTACAAAGGGCCAATAGATACATGAAAAGATGCTCAACATCTCTAGCCATAAGAGAGATGCAAATCAAAACAATGCTAAGATACCATCTCACTCCAGAGAGCATGGCCTATATCAACAAGTCAAATAGCAATCAGTGCTGGCGAGGCTGTGGGGAGAAAGGAACCCTCCTGCACTGCTGGTGGGAGTGTAAATTCATTCAACCACTCTGGAAAGCAGTATGGAGAGCTCTCAAAAGACTAGAAATAAATGTCCCCTTTGATCCAGAGACACCCCTCCTGGGAATATATCCAAAAGAGGTCAAAACAACACACAATAGAAATATTTGTATACCCATGTTCATAGCAGCACAACTAACAATAGCCAAAATATGGAAGTCACCAAAATACCTGTCAACAGACCAATGGATACACAAACTGTGGTATTTATACACAATGGAATACTATGCATCTCTAAAGTCCAACAGTGTGGAGGCTTTTGCAGGCAAATGGAAGAAACTTGTGAACATCATGCTCAGTGAAGAGAGTCAGAAGCAGAAGGTGAAACATCGAATGGTCTCTCTGATATGAGAGTCTCAGAGCACAACTCTTATGGAACTTAAAACGAAAAACAAAGTGAAACGGGGTTTGGGTAGGGGACGAGGGAGGGAGAGGAGGGGAGGGGGAGGGACGAAAGGAGAGTGGGAAAGCCCCTGTCACCTTGACAAGATACTTATGTGCACAAAATGCTCAACTTCATTGTAAACCTTAAATTTTGCACTTATACATATCAAAAAATGGAAAAATAAAAATAAATAAAAATAAAAAGACAAGTGTGTTGTAAACACAGAGATCTACTATTCATGTCTTTACGTTCTTTCTGAATAAATGTTTGACTATTGTCTTAATTACGCTGTCGTGGTTGGGACCTGACAACCTGACGCTCACAATTTAGGGCAGGAAAGGTTTATTTTACCTTACAGTTTTAGGAGCTCTCATCATGGTGGCTGGCAATGGCAGGAAAGGTTTGTTGGAGAACAGCTCCTCTTGCAGCTGAGATCTCTGCTTTTGGCATCACAAGAGGAAGGATCAACGCTGGGAAGAAGCAGGGGCAGGATATATCCTCCCAGGCCACATCCTCAGTGATCAACTACACCCTCGGTGGCCTGCCATACCCTCAGTTACGTTCCCCTCCCGGGCAGACCCCATGTCCTAACATTACATGAAACCCATAGATAATCCCCAACGTACAAACACAAGAGGCTGTTGGAGGACGTCCCAGACCCAACCGTAGCAACTACTTGCCAGTCTAGTGATGCGCGTGCCCTCTTATTTTATCTGGGCTTATCTCTCATTTAATCAGAGTCAGGTCTCATTCAGATGGGCAATTTTACCAACAAGTAGTGATTCAATCAAAAACCCATCTGAGAAATGGGTTTATGGAATGAGGCTTCTTCAGGAGAAACCCCAGATTGGCTGGCTGAATCTCTATGGGACCAGCGGTCTCTATGCTTGAAACTTGAGGACCGTTGTTGAGTATGGAGTTGCCTCCCAAATCTCCAAATTTTTCTTATCCTACTTGAGAAACTAAAAATAAAGATCCTTATAGGAAAGGGCAGAGAATTGTGGCTTCATTCCAGGAATTTCTGTTGTCACTTTCCCGTCTCTGGGACACCGTTTCTGACACCAAGAACTTAAAGAGGGAGAGAGAAGTTTATTTTAGCACAAAGATTTCAAGTTCTCATTTGGTGCCTTGTAGATTGGTCCAAGGCAGAAATGGTAATGGAAAAAGGGCGCGGTGAAGCAATCTACTCATCTTGCGGCAGCCAGGAAGACAAGAGAAGGAGGCGTCTCGAACAAGAATAGGCCCTTCCGTGTTGTCCCACCTTGATCCATTTTTCCAACCAGCCTCTGTCTCCTAACGACACATGAAAATGTCAATGGGACAACCCACTGACAAGTAGAATGTCTTCACGAACCAGTCATCTTCTAAACATATGAGACCTTTGAAGAACATTTTACATTTAAATGAAAACAGATGTGGAGGGCCTCTCTCTCACTTACCAAGAAGTAGAGAGATGTATAATATAACTACCTACACTTCCTGCAACAGAGTTCGGGCAATCATCGTCCTGTGAATGGGCTGTGGAGTCAGTACACCCAGCTAGAAATCAGAAGGAAGTGGAGTCGTTCCTAAAGGAACTGGGAACGCACTGAACGCTGTACCTAGCCCAAAGCTTCACTTTTACTTCACTCGGGAGTCCTGAGCTCCAGTGGTAGGAAATGGAACAGGTTATTGCTGATACAAGAGATACTGATCAATTCTAGGATAATGTGTAAGGACTAGAGAAAAGGAAGAAAGCATATCTAGAGACAGAAGTTATTTTAATAAAAGGAAATGCACAGGGACCTCTAAGGGCAACACAGAGCAATTGTGGGTAGATTGGGTAGAGGCCAAGTCTTCTATGGAAAAGATAGACAAATTAGAGCTGTATTTTGGGGACTGAGAAAGGCACTGAGGCTGGAGCAGCAATTCAGACCACTGTGAGTTCCTGATTCTATCACTGGGCCATTTAAGGAGGCTTCCTAAATAGTGCCTTGTGAAGGTTGGATCCCTCTAACCTCTGTGGTTGAAACAGAGATAACAACGACTTTTACTGGCTTATTCTAATGTATACCAAACTGGAATCAACAAAAACCCATAAAAGGAACATACAAAAATATAAGCAAAATACACTTAATAAGCAAACAAAGTGTTGAAATTAAACACTTGTCCACAGAAGAAACTGTGCACAGATGTAGTCTTCTCCAAGGTGACATTCAGACTGGCCCAGAATACTATCACGTCATCAGCAATGAAGCCACAGCTGTTCACTCAGCAGGACATCTGGGTCTCAAAGTTGTTTCAGTATGAATACCCACAAATGCTGGAGTCAGTGGGCTATGTTTCAAATGGCAGACTGTTGAAAGTCCCAGAAGTTGTATTATCTCAGCTTCCAGGAATCACCCATGGAGAGAAAAGACCATATTGGTACACAATAATCAAAGTGGCCATCAGGCGGATACTTGTTACAGTTACAGCTTGTGTTACTAGAGGAAGTTAAAAATATAATTAGTGCTATCAAAGCATAGTACATCTATTCAAATTAAAATACCAGTTTACTCAGTTTTAAAATGATCATAACACAAATCACACATCAAACTACTCCTCCTACTTTGCAAACTGAATGGAGCCATCCCAGCATATACCTGGTCTATATTTTGCCTTTTCCTGAAAACAGGTATTGACAACTTGGACTGACAGACTCTCCCAAACACTCGGGTAATTTTGACTGTGGGTGCAGATAATAAAATCTGTCATTCTTACAAACTAGGAAGTGGGATCACTTCCTACACCCGGGAGAATTGTGGCCACTAGGCAATACAGATTGCTACAATATCATAAAAAGCAGAAGTCACCCTGAAATAAAAAAGACTGAGGATTATGTGCCCATCACAAAGGTCTTTTAACAGTGTTATGGCTAGTGAGAAAGCAAGGTGGGTCACCGAGAATGGCAGTAGGTCTCAAGAAATTACCAATGACTTCCAAGCATGCTGCTATCCAGAACATTCCTTCTTTGCTTGAATGAGCAGTATATTTTCTGGGAACTTATCATACAGTACTGAGTTTAGATAATACCTCTTTTAGTGCATTCCTAGCCATGGACTCAGGAGAGCAACTTGAATTCAGTGGGAAGGACAGCAGGGGCCCTTTCAAATTCTGTTGAAAAGACACATAGGTAGACTTAACAATTCGCCATGGGATGGTGTCTTGAAATTTGATTTTGTTTTCTACTTCCGAATCCCTGTCTCAAGTATTGTATGTTTAATGACAATCACTGAAGAATTATTCTCCCTACAAGCCACTCTGACCTTAGTGACCCAACATTTATGGTCATGAGAATGGGTAGTGACCCCCATCATGTGCAGGGATCACACAGTAACATAAATTCCTGGCAGGTACCTGATTGGTAAGAGTCCAGTAATGCCTGAAGAGACAAAGAAGAGTCAGGCCTACCATATACCCATAACCATGGAGGAAGTACAAGTTTTGTGGGACACTAGAGTTACCAGTGAGCATTTGTATCCATCTACCCTAAGGCCTCAGACCTTCTGTATTGGCTGATTAAAAAGCGAGTAATCTAGGATTGGACACTGAAACAACAGGTGTCTGAAAGGGAAAAGTCACTGCTGCCACAAGGTAAGCCTTCAGGGTGGCAAGGGTAGGATGGCCTCATGATGTCGAAGTATTGATCCCTGAAGAAGAATGAGATGGGCATTCTATCAGTTAATCTTAATTTTCAGACAGAGATTTAGAGAGAGGTCACTGGATCATGGGGGCGCAATCTTAGTTGGCTGTGCCACTAGGAGGTGAGACCCAGGAGAAGAGGTGGAATACAGGGGTGGGGGTGAATGGATCCTTTGGGAGTATACCTCTTAGTATTGCTTTTCCCTGTTCCTCTGCTTCCTGGTTGCCAAGAAATGAACAGCTTTGCCTGAGTACCTCCTTCTGCCACAGCATTCGACCTCACTTCAGACCCACAATAGCGGAACCAGCTGATCATGGACTGAAACCTCTGAAACCGTGAGTTGAAGAAAAATGCATTTTCACACATATGCTAAATGAAAATGTGCGTTAAAACAACTGTGTTATGAAAGCCGACGCTAACATTCTTGAATGTTCATTTAGGCATTAGTATTTGTCCTGCAACACATGGCCTCCATTGTTCAAAAGGTACTGTTACTATAATAATATATAACAACAGTGCCTTTTTTTCAAGCTTACACAGTACAGACTTATGTAACAGAGTGCGAGTAGTCATGACATGGTTTTGTCTATATTCCCATAGAGGATTGTCTGTTACCAGTGTTCATGTAAAAAAATGGCATCAGACTACATGTACATATGCATCCATACATGTATCCATACAGACCGTATGTGCACTATATACAGATAGAAACTATACTGTAAACTGCACAACCAAAGCAGAAGGAACAAAATTAACTATAACGGAAGTCTACATACAGTATATTTTATCTTCTTCCTGCAATTATTTTTATTTTAATTTATAGTGTATATGTGTTTACTAAAACATTTATACCTCTACTTAATATGTTCGTCTGTTTAATAGTTCACATATTATGTGAAATCTACAAGAAATTATGAACAAATCACAATAAATTGATTTGCAACAGGATTTGATACTGTAAATATCAGTAGGTTTTTTTTTTTAACAATTGACTATTTGAACTTCTGGCAATAATGTATGAATGTTTCAGCATGGATCCTTGTCAAAATTTCATCATTATCAATCTGATAATGGCAGTAAAACAAATGATACAAAAGAGTATTTTTCTTTTACAAAGAGTGATGATCAAAATAATGAGCAGAAGAAAATTGCTATGGTTTAGAACTAGCTTGGCTGTGTCCGCCAAGGCCTCGTGCGACTGGTATCTACAGGTACAGCTTTGGGGAAGTGGTCAGGACTATGTGGGGTCATAAGAGTGGAGCCCCATTATTGACTCATAGTGATTTGTAAGAAAATGGAAACTAGGAGAGACACAGGCGTATACTGACTCTGCATCTTTTATCGTAGGATGCTCTGCACCATCTCACTGTGCTGCTGGGAAGAAGACCACCCCAGTTGTGGCCCTTTGACCGTGCATCTCAGGAAACATGAGCCAATAAAGCCTTTTTTTTTTTTTTTTTTTTTTTTTTTGTAATTTACTAGGGCCCATCACTCCTTTACGGAAACAAGGAAATAGTATTATTAAATTTTATCTATTTACACTTCTGTTCTCTTTTCTTCATTCCACTCTTCCTGAAAGATAAATATTAAAGGAAGGAAGCTGTGGTGGATGCTGGCACGGGGGAGCTGTAATCGTGAGGGAACCAGAGTGCCCGAGGTTAAATCCTGATGTTATGTCTTAGCGGGAGCTCTACTTAACTTCTCTGTGCCTTAGGTTCCAACACTGCATCATACTTGTCCTTGGTAGCTTTTTGTTATAAATTAAAGGGATTAATTTCCTTAAGTTCTATGAAGAAGGAGAGTAGAAAGTCAGTAAGTGGCAGTTTTAAGTTAGATATAATAAGTAATGAATAAAATTCTGAAACTTTTTTATCATAAAGTTAGTCATCAGTTTTGGGATATCTTGAGCCTGTTTAGTATTCCTTGTGAGTTAATGAAGACCTAAGAAATACTGTTAAGGCTTAAAAACTGGATACCTAATAAGCCCATTGAATTTCTGTCACAAGAATCCATTTATTCCTGGTAACTATAGGATTTAGAAAGGTGTCGAGCCCCTATTTCTGAGACTGTTAAATCTATTTTGGAATGTTTTCCCTTAGGAACAACTTTACTGACTTATTCTGAAAATGTGCACTAATATTGATTTATTTGGTTACAGAATTCTAGCAACCTAACTGGTAATATTCAATGCAGGATCTTTAGGCAAGCTCACTGGAAACACATTGCATTTGCTACTCTTAAACGTCCAATTTAAGAAACTACTTGCCTAGGGCTCTGTTACATTTCCATTTATACTTATTTTGCCTTATGTGAAGAAAAAAAAGTAAAAGGCTATGTATTTTCAAGCTAATAATGGATCAGTTAAATTGTCATTTACCAAAAATAAAATAAAATAAAATAAAAGCATTCTTTTGAGTGTGAGACAGAATTATCTACTGGTAATTTATTTACTATTCCACAATAGGTATGCACTATACCTGCTATGCTGTGACAATTTGGAATTAGTTTCTTTAGTTTCTTCTAAATCTATTAAGCCAATATAAGCTAAATATTCTGATTTAAGCAATGCATAGTTAACACTTTAAATATGAAAGAGTTAATAATTGCATCCATTGACATAGTAATAAATACAGTTTTTATATATAAAAGTGGCAAAGATTAAAGGAAAATAATATTTGTCACTGACATAATTGCATATGATATGAGTCTACGTTGAAGGACTTTTTCTAAAAAGAAAATATTTAGGCAAAATGTTCCAAAATACTAAAAACAGTCACCTCCGAACAAAAATATCACATAAACTATTGTGTAAAAACAAAAATCAGATATATAATTGAAGATATATATATAAAATGGATCTGTATCATTAAATGTAAGTCCTAAATAAATTAAATTGGATTCTTATGAATAAGGTAAAGTATTACCATTAAAATATATCCTTGTCATTTCTAAACTCTGTTTTTATAAAGTATTTATTACTTAAAAATATAGTCATAAGATGTGACTGTAATAGAGTACCCAAAATTAGAATGCTAATTTTGCCAACTGTAATAGTTCTCTGTACAGGCACACAGACGCGTACATACATGAGAGAAAAATGAAAGAAAAATACTAGTATGGTAAGAATGGTTGCTTTGGACAAAGGGATGTGGCTCACATTCCCTGCAGCTGGCGAGACTGAGTCAGGAGGGTCACAAGTACATGGAAGGCCTAGGCAACTCTGAGACAAGACCTTATTTTAAAGGTTTTAAAAAATACAATAAAATAAAAGGAGCCTAAGGACATAGCTCAGTATAAGGGCACTGGGTTCGAATCCTAACACCATGCACATGTACACAAAGTATTTCGAAAGTGTAAAGTCAAAGGTGTAACTTATATCTCATCTATGATTTTCAGTAGTTTTCATTTTTCCACAAATAAAAATATATTACTCTGATAATAATGTATTACTCTGTTTATGTTAAAGTGATAATCTAAAAAGTCAACATTTTTATTTATTTGCAACATCTAGCAGAATAGTCATTATTTTCTATGAATATGAAAAGAATACATTAGCTTTTTACTGTAAAAGCAAATGCATGCATCATTTTAGATGCAGCATATTTTTGTTAATTAGAACTATTAGTATTGTCAGCCAAGAATGAAATCAGCCTGGTTGACATCAAAGATAATTACTTTTATTTGGAGCTAATTAGGTTTGCAACTCGGGAAGCACAAATTTAAGAGACCTGAAATTTTGCTCCCAGATTTAATGAAAATGGCGTCCATATTTCAAAGCTGAAAGCACAAGGGCTTGATAGCTACAACATTTGTTAGCGAGGAATTATGATCATTGGCTAAGCAGAGCTGAATCTGTCCTATAAGAAAGGGGTTGGTTGCTTCCAGGACTTACCCATGATGAGTTGTGCTGCCATAAACATAAATATGCATGTGTCCTTATGATTTCGTGACTTTAGAGATTTTGGAAAATGCTCAGTAGTGCTATACACAGTCAAGTGGGATTTCTATTCTCAGCTTTCTAAGTAATGTCCGTACTATATTTTGTAGTGGCTGAACAAGACTGCAGGCCCAGCAACAGTGTAGAAGCATTCCTTTTTCCCTCTACCTTCCCAGGAATTGCTACTTTTTGTGCCTTGATGTAAGCTGTTTTTGCTGGATTGAGATGGTGTCTCAATGCTATTGTGGTTTGCATTTCTCTGATGGCTACGGATGTTGAACACTTTTTCATGGGCTTGTCGGCCTCTTTTACTTCCTCCTCTGAATTTTTTTTAAACTTGCCTATATCTTGATGAGGTCATCTGTTTTGTGGAAGTTTTTTTTTTTAAGTCTTTATATGATCTAGAAATTAATCCTCTGTCAGAGGCGTTGCTGGCAAAAAAAAAAATTTCTCCCACTCTACAGATTATCTTTTCATCCTGTTGATGTTTCTTTTTGTTAAACAACCTACATACCCGGAATGGACAAAGAAAATGTGTTATTTCCACACAACTGAGTGCTATGAAGTCACGAAGAAAGACAAATATGAAGTGTTTGAAATAATGGGACCCACTTATACTCAGTAATGCTTAGTGAAGTGGACCAAACATAAAGGATTGGATATCGAATGGTGTTGTTCATATGAAATTGCCACAGATCGTGTACAAGAAGGTCCTAACATAAGAGAGAAGGAAGACGGGTGAGGGACTGCTAGGAAAGGGAAGAGAGTCTGAGAATAAAAGGGGGGAAGAGAAAGGAAGAGGCAGAGAAAGAGTAGTCAGATAGATACATACCATCACAAATTTCTAACTTGTATGTCATTGATATACTAATGAATCTGTAGATTTTACCTATTTAAAAATAAATTAAAAAGGGATTGGATACAGTCTCAGCTTTTGGATAGTTTTGGAGAAGATCCTTAATATAGAAGGTCATCCCAGATTAAGGATGTTTCAAAAAAATTGATTTGGCTCAGTCCAAAGATTACCTCACCTGCCAGAGTAGAGAAGTATGTCTGCAGCCAAGTTCAGATATCATAACCCAGTTGGATGTGCCTGAAACTCAACCCAACAAAGCCCTCTCGTTTCAGCTTCCCTGACCAGCGCTGCTCCATTTTAACGTTCTTCCTTGACAGCACACTGCTCATAGGTGCCCTGCCTGAATCCCCGCTGTGACCTATGAGCTTTATGAAATTTGAATGCTTGAGACATAACAACATTCACATTTACTGATGGCTTCACCAAACTTTGTCTTAAGCAAACATTACCTTTGTACCACTAAATGTAGGAGAATTGTTAAGTAAAAATATTTTCCTTTCATATTACACGCATCAACCAAGAAAGCAATCGGATAATCAAAGGGAATGTTTATTCAAGAGTAAGTGTCAGTTCAGCCATACAATCAAAAGTGAACCCAAGGTGGTTTCCAACAAGGGACAGGGACTCAAGTGCAGAGATAATCTGACCTTGAGTTATTTGTTTTGAAATCTTTTAGCTAGGTCAATGAGAGCTGCTGGCAGACATTTGCAAAGCAGATGTGTTTCCAGGCAACAGCAAATTGTTTTTTGATTGGCCAACTGTGGAGAGTTAGGTTTCTTAGTCGAGTGCACGCAGCTAACTCACTTTCCAAAATGACAGAGAAAAGATGGAGTCTGTGGTATTACATAAATTGTGGACGAAATTCACTAAACGAATCAACCCTCACTATTTGTATGTTAAAAATGTAATAAGTATTATGTTTTTCTAATTCTCCAAAGATGTCTTTTATACTGTTTTCATTAGCTTCTTTTTTAAAAAGTATATTACTAGGAAAATCCATTCATTTGAATAATATAATATGTCATCATTCCAAAGGAAAACAGATGCTGTGCTCTAACTGATCTGCCTCTAGCTAGGAAGAGCGAAGACCCCATTAGTAACGTTTCCATTTTCTTCCTTCTGGTTCTTTCCATTTTTAAGTGCAATAGGAGGAAAGCTCTCGAAATGTCATTTCTAGAACCGTAATCATGAAGGTGAGAAGCAGGAAGTTAGTGGTGTCCGCTCAGAGACCAGAATAGTCTTACACATGGTCCTGCATTGATCCTTGTAAATCAAGGGTCCAACCTCTGGGCTGTGGGCTGCTACAAGGCTGTGGCCTGGGAAGGACCAGGCCACCTGAGCAGATGAGTGACAAGCAGGAGGTGAGCAGCAAGTGAAACCACACTTCCTGTCAGAAAGCTCCTATTAGGTTCTAATGCCACTGCTGTCATGGCAAAGGGTGGAGCTTAACTCCTTGCCCCTCTCCTGCTGGTGCTCACTATTTCAACAGCCGGCAGCATGACAAGTATCTGCTCACCACTCAAGCCCCAGCCTTGAAAGAATGGTCTTCAAGCAACTCAGTTCCTGATGTTAAAAAAGTTGGAAACCATTGTGTTAAGTGACTGCAAGTCTGCCAGCTTTAAAAAGATATACCATACTGTAGAAATATAGAGTTAAATTTGCAGGGCCAGTTCAAGGATTGCATCGAGGCAAAAGCCTCTGGGTGAAAACCCAGGAATAATTTAAGGCAAAGTATGGTGTTGTTGTATAACGTGTTGTGACCAGCATCTACTAAAAACAGTTGTATTGTTCTTGCCTGAGTCAACAGGAAAAGCAAAGATCATTTTGTGTTCCACTCCAACACACTTGCTTGTTAATGAAAGTGAGATTAATTAAGATAATCAGCAAAGGTGTGCTGTGAGCCGCCACCCTGGTCATCTGCCCGGTCCTCATATATGTTCTGTTAAAGATCTACAGGTAATCATCAAGTAACTAGGTTCAGAAGTTCCTTTTGTGATTCATTACTTAAATTGTTTTACTTTCTGTACTTTATCCCAAAAATTGTGGGAGAAAAATCTGCTCAGGGCAGTACCTTGCTTCTCCCTTCTTAAGGGAGCTTAGTCTTGGTGCAGAACGTCTGGGCCTCCCTTTGTTACACAAAAGTGGACTGTGAGTAATCTCTGTGTCTCTGACCAGCTGTGTAACACAGCCATGTGTCTCCACGTAGACACTGATTTTCGGAGCCTTCATCAGTTCATGTCTTTTACTTATTGAAGAACAGTGGGATCACCTAACGCATCCCATATGCAGGACATCTCTGACCACTTGCCATCCTTATTAACTCAGCTCCGTTGGTGGGTGTTAAGCAAAAAATGAGTCAGGTGTTGGTGTTGAAAAAGCAATAGATATGATCAATCAAGACTGAAAGCTTTTCCAAGCAAGTGTATCTTCAGCAAGCTTGACAATGGGTCCAAATGCAGTTGCTTGGGCAGTAATTTACAGGGCAAGTAAAGCCGGGGGACAGGATGCTGGTGTGTGTGTAGTGCAGGTAGTAGTGGCCTATGGCAGAAACAGTGGGTTAGGGGTAAGCTATTGTGAAAAGTTTTAGTATAGAAAGTTTCTTGTTCCTGGGTTGAGCAAGTTTTGATAGCTGTAACTACACAAAATAGCAGAGTATGTCCACAGGGATAGGGAAGGGGAGACGATATAGTTGTCTTAAAAAACTCACTGCCTCTTTCAGTGGAAAAGGTAGTAAGGTGGGGAGTGGTGAAACAACAAGAGACTTGAGGGTCACCTGGAGCCCTGTCGGGACCTGACAGTGGGTGCGTTTAACTAGCCACTAGGACTTTTGTTTTCTTCCAGATATGTCACCTTTTATACAAAGGAATTGTCTCCTAACAGTTACATACATAGAGAAAGTTGAAAGATTCTGGTATTGAAATTTGCATGAACTACCTACTTCTATTGCCCCCGTTAAGAGGCAGAGGGAGTTGTCCAGAAAGTGACCTGGGCTGAATGAACTGGAAACAGGCAAAACTATGTTTTAGAATATATCCTCATATGCAATCTTCCAATCCTCTATCTGGAAATTCTTACCAGCCCAGAGACCTTTTTGCCCAGAATCCAGGACACGTGCTAGTAAATAACCAACTTGAAGGAGATAGTCAGCCTTCGGAGTTTTGTAACTGAAGTTTCAAGTGTTTGTGGTGTGCACTTTGGAGTTTGTGCTTCTGTGGGGCCCTGTGAGGAAGTAACTGTTCACAAAGGTGGAATTAAAGAGAGAGTGTTTTACATCAAAGATGTTGGGTGCAGCCCATGACATCCATGTCAACTTTTTTTTGTAAGATGCTCTTTTAGATATCAATGCTCACTTGCAAAGTAACAAGCTTTAGTTTGACCAACCTCATCTTGTCAACTTCATGAATCCTTTTCTTCTGTGTTATATTTCAGTTAGCTGAGATCCTCCTAAACCCAAAGAAGCCCTGACAATATGAACATCCTCAGCAACTACTGGCTCTCTGCATGGTATAATGCTAATTTGTTAAAAATACACCTCAGTTTTGTTTTTTTTCTCCTTATTTTTATTGATTATATATGTGCGATACACAATAGTTACATTGAGCTTGGGTATTTCGTGCACATATATCTGGTGCCAACATTGTAATCCTTCCCCTCCTTGTTTTTGGCCCTCCCGTTCCTTCCTTCATCCTCCCTGATTTCCACTATCACATCCATTTGATTCTGAAGAATGTCTGTATTCTGGGTTTCTCATATTAGGGAGAAACTGAGTTTGACTCGCTTCACTAAGAATTTTGGTCTCAAGTTCTGTCCATTTACCCACAAAAGCCTCAAATTTGTTTGTCTTTATGAAGGGGTAGTACTCCATTGTGATCATACGCTACAACTTTTTATCCATTTGTCTGTTGATGTATATTTTAACATCTTTAAGAATTTAGCTACTGTTAGCTATGATGCTAGGTATATATGTGTCTCTGCTATATGTTGATTTTAATTTGGGGGGGAAGCTATCAAGAAGCAGTCTTGTTTGATTGAATGGAATATTTATTGTCAACTTTCTGAGGACTTTCCGTACTTCCTTGCATAGTGATCTGGTTTCCACTTGACATAAACCTAAAAGTCAGTGTCTCTTTGCAGTATGATACTCATTTGTCTCTAAATGATTAGGCCTTTTTTCTGAGAGTATTTCCTAAATAACAATATCAAACTTATGTCATATGGAAATGACCACTTTCTATCTGTGTGAACTTGAGCAATAACAGAGAGCACTATAGAAATTAGCATAATGTTAATTTTATGCCAGACCCGGCCCTGTTCTATTTCTGAAACAGGCTTAAAACTTCAGCATAGAGAGATCATTACTTCTTCTCTTCATTCTTAGTTTTTCTAATTGTGAATTGAGCATAAACTACTGCACAAAGTTTTAAAAGATTAAATGAGTTAATAATCTCCAACTCCTCTTGTATTTTTGGTACGTGTTATACCCTGCCCTGGGAAAACGTGCATTTAAAAGTTGTCCTGTGATTTATGTCCTCTCCAAATGAAAATAGCCATGCTAACTTCTACTATATCAAAGTGTTAATTCTGAACATCCTTTTCATTTGTTCTTTGATTACAGGGTCCTTGAGAGAGCTACTTCATCTTCAAGTTACCTAGAAGGCTTGCCCATGGGATGGTCCATAACAGGTCTGTACCTTTCCCTTCGGCCATCAACTTGTAGCATTCAACGTACCCAGTGCCAACCTGGCAAACATGCTGTGCTCAATGCACTTGCACCAGAAGCATGTATTCCGAGGCAACTTTTAGGCCAGCTGCCAACTTGGTTTGAACACTTAGCTCAGATCCCCCCACAGAAGCTCAAATTGATTTCTTATGCAGTATGACAACAGGGATCGATGAGAAGAGACAAAATCTGGTAGAGTGAATATGGAAAACAGATGTTAGGGCAAAATGTGGTTCTGGATTGGTGTTGCAAGTCAATAAACGCGGCCAGTCCAAATGGAATCCATCCAGAGCAAGCCTGAAGATGGGTCTGACTGCAGTCTTTTGAGCAATTATTTTATAGATCAGGGAGAAAGCAGTTGGGAAGACTTGGGTGGGGAGCCGTAGCCTGTGGTGACAGCATGGGTCTGGAGTAGGGTCTCGTGCAAGGTCTCACTACCGTTCTCTAAACAAAAATGAGGCACATCTCAAGAACATAGAGCTTCAAACTAAATCCCAAAGGTCCTTTCATAAGTAGCGATAATTTATCTTTTACATAAACATTGTAGGGCCACCCTAACACTCTTGTTAGAAGCTTGGGTAACTGGCAGATTTGGCGCACCAAACGGTATAACACAAACTCAAAAAATGTACTCAGAGAAATTAAAATGAAAGTAGTGTTAGGAACCACTCTGTAACTCTTGGCTTTTTAAAAAATTAAAACAGAACTTCTTTAAATCCATTACATTGAATTCTGTAATTCAACACCTATCTTTCCACCTCCCACTAATAATCATTCTTTGGAATTCAAAAGTTGCTCTTTGCAACCCCATATATTGCTAATTCTGCTCATTGAGAACTACTATTAGAATTTGATAGCATTAATGTATAAGAGATACTGGGTCAGAAAATGGAAATATATGTAAGCTAAAATTTATATTAAACCACACTCTGTAAAATAACCATAAAACACACCTAAAACCCTTAAAGCCCTAGAGTAATCCCTTTCATTATGTCAAAATTTAAGAATGTTTATAGTTAGTAAACTTATGAAGTTTTTTTAATTGCTGATAATTGAAGGAATTTATCTCTGAAAATCTGGAGTCTCACAAACCATTTTTCCATATTTTTAAATTCTACAATTTCTTAGTTAAGTTTTAAAAAAGCCACCCAATTTCTCTTATTAGTTTGACCACAGTAAAATGATATATAAGATGGTTTCACTTTTTCTTTTCATAAATGCTTTGAATTTTAAAATAAAGAAAACAAAAAAAAATGAAAGCAGCTTTGGAGTCTGATGGTCTTCCACTCAGGCTTTATGTCTAAGTGCTTCTGCGACCATGATCACATTTCCTAACCTGTGGGACCTCAATTTCATCCATAAAATAACACTAATTATTATTACCTTATTGAGGACTTGTGAAAACTATCAAAGTGTAGTATAGTTTCTTACACATCAGTACTACTTACCAGCAATCTTAATTCATGCTGGTCCCACCAAGTATCCTCAAAGAACACGAACCCCTCAAAAAAGATCTCTCTGTAAATGTCCGTTGGTGAGATGCTAGGGCTTCTCCCTTCCTCACTATCTCCTCCATTTGACTGGCAGAGCCAATGATACCGCTCCAGTGTAGTTTTGTAAGGAGCACAACCCCGCTCTGAAACATTGGTTCGGGAAAGCACAGGAGACTCAACTTCTACTCTCTGGTCCCTTACCAGGGCAGAATGTGAAGTCCCATTGAACTTACATGGTTCCATTCAAATCTGACAAGCAATTTCCAAGAGAGGATATCCTGATAAACCCTAAGTGGAACACCAGAGTGCAACCTCTCCTTGTCTCTGAGGGTGAAATACTCTTTCTCTGATAGGAGTGAAGAATTTATATCTTTTAATTACCTGGCTAGTCAGGCCTAAGCATAGACATTAAGTGCCATCCTTCACTCACACGTGGGAAGAGAACAGTCCACGCCTGGCTGTCGCTGTGAGTTTTATTTGATTGCGGAGCTCTTTCTCTCTCTCATATTTCTATCAAAATTCAGCAGTGCTATGTCAAATAGATCAACAGCTTGGTTCCAACTTTCCTGGTGAACATTCTTCCCCTCTAGTGTCATGACAGGTACAGCCAAACCCCTGTTCATGTAGGATGCATCATCAAGAGACAGGGATATTGCTTGTGTCAAGTTTCCACTTCAGACCAAAAGTACTTCCCAACCCACCTCAGCCCATCAGGTAAATGAAATAAAGTAGCAGAGTATGCACAAATACCTCCTTATTTTAATATTTCCAACCTCAAGAAGAGTTCAATACCATACGGTGACCCAAAATGAGTTTACTAGACTAAAGAAAGAGGAAGAATTTTTTGGCTTATTTTTAAATATGCTTCAAAGCTTCTTTAACACGTTTTTCTTTTAGGTACTGAGGATTCAACCTGCAGCCTTCACAATAAGTTACGTTCCCAACCCGTATTTTAGTTTTGATTTGAAGACAGTTTTGGTAAATTGCCCAGGCTGGGGTTGAACTTTTGATAAACCTGTCTCTTCTTTTCAGAGTGCGAGGATTACAGGCCTGTGTCCCCAGGCCTGCCTAGTGTTTATTTTTTCTTTCTGTTTTTATTTTTGCTTTTTAAAAATGTTTCAAGTTAGAAAAAAGAACCATGCCCCCTCAGGACAAACCAAACTCCAAGCTCACATACTCAGAAGAATGTTAAGATTTCTTGGCAACCAGAAGAAAATGTACAGTCTTTTAATAATTGCCTGATGTTTGTGAGCCAAGACACAGTACAATCACTCCAATGTGCTGTGATGGGTGGGAACAGAGGACAAAGGGGTGGAGGGGGGGTGGGGGGAGACAGAGTGACCAAGTTGAAAACAGAGTCTCCGTAAATGGAGAAAAGCTCAGAACCTAGAAGATTCACGTCACAACACCCTGTCCAAGATTTGCAAACACAGCTTTGTCTACACGCCAGAAGATACTTGAAAAGAAAACCCTCCAGCAGCACCCCCTGCCTAACTGAGTGGGGTTTGAAATAGGAGGAAACTGCTTCTTTGAACCAAAATGAGTTAGAGGAGGCCAACCAGCTGAACACAGACTAGGTGGCTCAGGTACCCAGATACTTCAGAAAGAAGTTAGCATTTACCCTCCTGGGTGACAGTGATGCCTGCGTCCTAAAACCTTCAGACATTAAACGCTACTATTCACTTAGTCTTTAGGTCCCCTTGGCTTCCTTTTCTTGTCCTTATTTTTGAAAACCAAAACCCTTAAAAGAAAACAGAGAGTATGAGATGTCAGTGCTCAAAGGGAAATCACCAGTGTCCTAATGGTTTCATGTAACACTCCATCTGGAGGTGCTAAGTAACAGATACATGTGGGAAAAAAAAATGACATTGAGCGAAGTTGTAGGGAAACATCCCTGAAATTTACAAACAGGCCTCTTGTTCCTTTTTTTAAAAAAAAATTGTTCATTTCCACTGCCAGTTTCTTTCTCTTAAGTCGATTGTGTCAAAACCCACGCGAAATACTAAAAAGTGTTAGGCACAGTGTTGGCTATTGATAGTAAGGATACAGGGGAAGATAGTACTTGTGATTGAACCTGTGGCCTTCACCAGGAGCTATATCCCCAGGCCCTGTAGGTTTTGCTGTTGTGGGGGTGCAGACAGGTTCTTGCTTAAGTGCTGCATTGCTAAATTACTCAGGGTAGGCTTGAAATTGCAATCTTCCAACCTCAACCTCCCAGAGTGCTAGACATACAGACACACACCAACACCACTGGCCAGATTTTTAATTTTATGTACATTTGCTCTATACTAACTTAAGTTTTTTGAATGTTGAATAATGCTTCCCTTCAACTGATTGAATCCTCCCATCTGAAGACAGTCCTGGCTGATGGAAACAAAAGCCAACATTCAAAGAACTAAGTAACTACAAAAGAACTTCAGCCTTCATATCTGAGTGACTATAAGGCCAAAGTATAATGAGATAAGATGGGTTTGAGGACATCTGTGACTGAGACTTTAATTGTCTGGGTACAAGAAAATTCCTGGCAGTGTGACAAACTTTCCAGGCAGCAGAACTGGTGGAGCCCAATGCAGTGGCTCCAATAGAAGAAACTCAGGTGAAATCAGAAAAGGGCCCTGACTTAAATACAAACTATTATCCCAGGATTGAGAGAGGCCCTAGGGCAGGAATAGCACCTTAGACCCACTATTTGAACAGAAGAAACTCACTGGCAACCAATGCAGGAAAAAAAAAATGTGATTTGTTATTAAGAGGTTTTGGAAAAGAAAAAGAGTATAGTCTAGAAAAAGAGTGTGGGCCCTCAAGTAGAGAGAAAAAGGTAACTTGTAGTTAGAGTTGGGTGTATTTATGGGGATTAGCGGGTGCAAATCTGTGCACTTGTGAATCTGTGGAAAAGAAGGATTTAATTTGCAGATGAAAAACCTGCCCTTCCTAAGAAAAGGCTGATGGCCTGTCCATAGAAGATGTCCACTATAGATGGTAAGAGCAAAAGGATTAGGGTCCCTAAGATGAGTTATCTCTGTGGGCTGTGCCTATTTCGTGAGTTAGGAGATAATGCATATTACTAGCATCTGAGTGAAGCCAACATAGTCTGTGCTTTTCTAAAAAAAGACAGTTTTGAGAGGATGGGCATTGGTGTGAGGAAGAATATGGTACAGAATTTAAAGATGAACACCACGGTCCCAGAGCTCAGATACAGGCTCGCAGTCTTGAAGGCTGTGAGGACTTCTTTTAGGCTTGTTAGACTTATTTATGGTTAGGCTTGTGCCCTGAACCTATAGCCTTTACTGAAAATGTAATTATAAAATTATGACTTTTCTATGTATCCTTTCTAGCTTGTTTTATTCCTTCTATCCTACTTAACATGAGGAAATATTGGAGGTCAGAAATAGAACAGAGATTTCTTGAGGTCCTGGGTGAGGGAGTGGCAGTGGACTCACCTTCCACTGGGTCCCCCCGCCCTCAGAACCCCTTTGTGACTCCCCCTGCTCTGTGATGCAGGCAGGGGTATATAGTCAAGCCCCTGCATGCTCACTACTCAGTTGCCTTAGGCAAGATTACAATTCAGATTATGGAACAAGGTCTGTCGCTTCTACGCAGCTGTGCTGAGTCATGCCTGAGCTTTGCTCGACACTCTTTGATACAAACCCCACCGGCATCTTTCTGAGTGCTGTGGGGTTGCTTCTTCTTTTCTGCTACATGATATTAAAACCAGCTTTCCTAACATCTTACAAAAGTAAAGACGCTCAAAAACAGGTAAGGGAACTCAGGGAAGCCACAGAAGGAATTTCATGGTTATTTCCTGTTTCATTGATGTATGACTAATGGAGTTGAGTTGGCTCAGGAGCCCCGTGAGGTGGGAAGACTGGCATGAAGACGCAGAATCCCTGTGCAGGGGGACATGAGGGAGAGCTAATATTTCCATCTGAAGGTCACATTCCTTCTCTGAGTGAAATACGGGGACCCAGAAAAAAAAAAAAATCCAAATAGTGCTTCAAGGTCTTGATTGTGTTCCTAGACGCCAGGTTCCTTGAGGGGCGGGAGTCTCTCCTGACCCTTGATCGTGATTCCCATTGCCACGGCACAGGTCCTTCATCACATTTTCTTTCTGGTTAGGGTTATCGTGAAATATCATTGTGATTTCTGAGAGGGTCTCAGCCCAGCTTAGCACCTGAACTTCAATCCCAGAGAGAAATTCTTCTGAGGGAGCACACAAGTGACTTAGCCTAGATTCTACGTGCTCTTTCATGAGAGGGCTTGTGAATTCGAATGCTAACTGTGGACTCCACAGGCAAAATTCTCTTTTAAGTTTCTCACAATCGTCTTTCTTATAGGATCATTCTTCAAAAGTAAGAAAGAGAACAAATTTCTATTAATCATTGGGAGGAGTCATGAGAGTGTTGGATATTATATGGGCTTGCTAGAGAGAGAAAGAACTTTCAGCTCATTATTATGTTCTTTTCCTTTTCAGAGGCAGAGCAGAACAAAGGGAAGGAGGAAACGTGGCACATTCAAAGGTAGGTTTCTTCCATTCTCATTTGGCTTTCTAAAGCCACCTGCTATCTTTCCCTTGAGATCCCAAGCCCAAGGCCTCTGATAGTGTCAGTTGCTAGACAGTCTCTCTCAGAACACAGAACTCTAGAGGAGAGGGTCACAGAAGGGCAGTCACCCTTGAGACACTTCTCAGAGTCCCTGCTCTGCCTCCCATTAGTGACAAGGAGTGATCAACCTGTGCAATGGATGCTGTGCAAAAGTGGCCATAGGATGTGTCCTGAAAGGAGTCTTCTTGCTGTAGAGTTAGATCTTCTGTCTCTTGACAAGGAGCAAAATACTTTAGCCCTGGTTCGTCAGACTCTAAGACTCACCAACGATCCCCACCCCCAACTTCTGTGCCCTTTGGAGTGTTTGCATCTTTTGGGATGTCACCCATGGGATGTTCTTCACAGTGTCACTTTGCTGATCCTTAGGATTTGCAGGCTTCAATGTCGTAGGTGTTTCCCCTAAAGAAACTCCTAGAAGGTCCCTGTGTTTCGTTCTTCACTGTATGTCACCCACTGCCCTGCTTTCCCAGGTTGGAGAAGATGCCAGAGAGACGAGGAGGAGGCAAGGAAGCTACTTTCAATTCTGAACAGGTGATTACCCCTTCCTTTCACTCCCGATCCGTTTTCTACATGTTCCTTGCAGTCCAAGCATTGAGTGCATGCTGTGCGGGTCAGGAAGTGGTAGCCATAGCAACGAGTATGTGAATGAAGGTCCAGGAGGGAGGAGCTGTAGAGTGCTTTGTGAAGTCACGGATATGGGATGGTATGGATGGGGTAGCAGGCACCAGGTGGTTCTACACCAACAGGGATCACAGGACTTTCTTTCCCTGTCCTGGTCCTGCCTGCCACTTCATACTTTGTGTCTCTAGCAATCCTCGAGGGCAGCATTGTGATATGACCTACATACGACAACTGCTATGTCCAGACCCCCTCTGTGTGTTGTGTTCCACCACATCGGCCAAGATCAGTCTTCTGCTCTCTCGAATATCCCTGAAAGATTCTGCCCTCTCTTCATCTCAAGTGGCATCCAGAGATACAGTGACAGAGTCATCTTGTACTCAGACCTGTGCCATTGCAGTGACCCCTCCAACTCATGAGATTCCAGCCTCTCTGCTTGACCATTCTTCACAACTGTCCACCCTTCCATCACCCACCCAGGTCCCTTCCTTATCAAACTCACTTTCATCCTCAGTGCAGGATGAATCTGAATCTGTGCCTATGGGGCCTAATCCGTCCTTAGATTGTGAACTACCTGTGGACCACTTCCTACCTTACCCCATTTCCCCTCGGTCCCCTAATCATGGTACCGAGGAGGCAAAGTCTGCTTTCCAGTCCAAAAGTTCTTGGTTCCTTAAGGAAAGTACTGATGAGTTATCCACTAAGGACCTTGGGCCAGCTGAAGCTTCTTTTGGAGAAAATAGCACAGTAGGCAACATAAAGAATGGAAATAGCTCCTCTGACATCCAAGCCACCCTGGAGAGAGAAACCAAGCACCTAGGCCATTTGCTAATGAGCAAACAGAAAGACTCTTTTCTGAAACAAAAGAAGTCAGACACCCAACTAAGTTCTCCTAGGCCAGCATCTGAGTCACTTGCTGATCAGCAAAACTCAGCAGGCTCTTTTCCTGTCTGCAGCAGCAAAGGCAAAGGTGGAGAGCCGCACCTACACTTGAAGCCTTCACGTCCCAAGACCTTGGAGGATCATTTAGAGCAAAAACGTAGCCCATTAGACCGTCACTTGGCTGTGCCTACTGTGCCCCAGAGGCATAACATCTCTGTCTTAAGTGATAGTGCAACCAATGCCTGCATCAGTGTAATTTTTAATGCCATCACAGACCACAAATCCCCAGTCCTTCCACATGTTCCACCTCTGCCTTTGCCGGAGACTCAACCTCAACCCTTGACACAATCTCAGTCCCACAATCTCCCTCCTGGGCAGGTCCAGGCAGATCTTCATTCCCCACCCTCCATCCTTTTATCTTCCCCTCTGTGCAAAGGTAAGATTTGTGGCAAGCGCCTTCATACAACCAAGGGTGAGAGACATCCTCTCATGCCTTCAGAAATTCACCATTTGGACCAAAATGTACTGCAGAAAGTCCAGGCACGTGTTTGGGGCTTACCACCTGCCGTCCAAAAATCCCATGATCACTTCTGTCCTCCAACTTCCAAGCTCAGCCAGAACTCCAAGTCCCACGTGCCAATCTCCATCCTCCCTGGAGATTATCCCCTCAGTGGTGACCTTCGAAAGAAACTAGAACACCACCTTCGAAAGAGGCTCATTCAACACCGATGGGGCCTGCCTTACAGAGTCCAGGAGTCTCTCTCAATGATGCGACCTCAGAGAGATAACTCTAAGAACTCTGTGTCAAGCACTTACGGCCTTTCATGGATCTCTTTGTATAACAGCAAGAGCAGCCAAGATTTTGCAATGAGACCACCTATGAAATTCCATGAGAGGCCCTCAGAAATGCTTACCATAGCAGAGGGGGTGAAGAAAGGACAAGGACATAGACCAGTGACTGGCCCCCAAGGTCTTCTACTCAATGACTCATGGAAAGAAGCAAATAATAATCTGGACTTGGACTCTGAGAAAGGCCTTGAGAGTCACTTAGGGAGTTCAGCAGATGAACATTCAGGGCCTTCCAATATGAGCTTACGTCAGAAACAACTTGGAATTGCCATGGAAGTTCACATCAGAAAGAAGTCTGAGGAAACACAGGAGGGTAAGCTCCCCAACAGAGTGCAAAGATCATGGCATAACATTAACCCGACATGGGCCTCACCTGAGAAATGCTCCAGCCAAATGAAAGACAGAGATCTGGGAGCCCTTGTGGGTGACGACAGCTGCCCAAATACCTCCCAGAATGCCTCCTTCCTTTTTGCCAGCGCAGTAAAGAAGCTGGAAGAGGGCATTCCAACTTTCCATAAGAGAATGACACAGGGCTTTCCCCCCAAGGTCCAGGAATCCATAGAAGTGTTCACCATAAGGCAGGACACATCCCAGCCCTTTGCTCATTCTGTATTTAGATCCTCAGACACCGGTACTTCTGGTGTAGCTTCTAATACGGGGGACAGGAAGCTGAGAACAACAAACTCAGTCATGGACAATCCTCATCCTCCCACATCATGGGTGGGCAAGGAAAGACAGGGAGCTCCAAGTCAGTCATCCCCTTGTACCAATCAGGACCTTCCAGTAAACATTCAGACAAGGGAGGGTGGCAGGCAGACATCTTTGCCCCCTCCCCACAGCAATATAGACATGGCAAGTCAGAAGACAATTACACAAGCCAAGAGATACAGCCCAAATCTACCCACAAGGCCTGAAGTAAGTGATAACAGAAGCAGTTCAGGCCGTGGCACAGAAAGGCTGTCTAGCAAAATGACACCAAACATAGAAAGTGTCCCCATGTACAGTAAGTTCAGGGAGATATTCAAAGCAAAGGAACTCTGTGTTTTTAAACAACAGTCTAGCAACATCTTGACTTCTGAGTCAGAAGGCATCCTAGAGACAGGTGAAAACACAAATAAAGCAAAATCTATCCTGAAAACTGAGACACCTAAGACAAGAATAGCAGTTGCCCAAAACCTTACATCTATGGACATTAAAAATCGGCTCCTTAATGACCTGAAGTTGGAAATAGAGAGGAGGAAACTCATCCAGGCACAGGGCCCTGCCTCCGGTAGGAATCTTGCCTCCAATGACCCAAATGACCTAAACGTGAAGACTGAAGTATGTCATAGCCAGGACATTTCTGGTAATAACACAGCAGCTTTCCAGGTGCCACATGTCCAGGTGGACAACACAGAGAGCACGGTGCAGCAGCAGGAGCCCTGCACTCTTACACAGGTCCCTATGCGTGTCCCTATGCGTGCCTGCTTACTCAAGGGCCAGGAGAAGGAATTCCCTCCGATAAAAAAGAGAGAGGGACATCCAACACTGAAAACAGATGGTCTTGGTCATAGGGATTCAAGGCTGGGGATCTGCCAGTGTAGGAGGAGGACCTGCCCCAGCCAAGTTATGAAATTAAAAAAGAGGCCTGAGGCAAAGTCCTCCCCAACTCTGTCTCTGAAGGGACAGCCTCCTCCTGAAAATCATTTCATAAGTAAGGTGAAAGATTTCTTCCAACAGCTCTGTCCTGGTACAAAACAAGGAAGGCAGAAAAGTCATCTAGAAAAGTCTACCTCGTCATCATCTGGATAGTCCAGGGCCCTCCCTAGAGGGAAAGCTTCCTTTACCAGTACAAGCAGGATAAGCTTTGGTTGAGAATTTCTGAGGAGATTATCTTCTTTCCTTCAGTTTATTCTTTTTTTAAAGTATTAACCCCCCAATAAATGCCATAATAAAATGTTATCTTGTGTGTGTACTGATTGAGGACACATATCTGACACATCTCCTGTCACGATGTCAGCTTAGGCTGCGTGTTATGGAAAGGGAGAGCTTAGCTCTTAGCTCTGCTTGGTTACTTCTTTAGACTTGAGCAGCATTTTTTGAAAAATAGTTATCACAAGCTCCCCGGAGAAGCCTCCAGCCCTCAAATGAGGAGGTGGCTCTGCTTCGTGCCCCTGAGCTTACCCGGGACGGCACTGGAGGGCCCACTCCTTACACTTCATTGACTGTTTCACGTTCTGTAGTACAATGAGAAAGAAAATTACTCCGTACTGGAAGAGAGGGTCAGGGACAGGGAACATTTTGAGAACAGGGTGGATTATTTTACTAATGGAGGTCAGTGGCAAGAGGATCACACAGGAGGGAAGTCTTGCTAGAGGATGTTTGACATGCACTGCTATGGTGAAGCATGGGTGGCAGAGGTGGGTTTAGCAGAAGTGGAGATGCTGCTACAGAAGCCCCCCAAAGGGAACGATAGTGTGTTTTAGAGATGTGTTTTGCTTGACTTTGCCATTCATATCTCTACTGGAAAATTACTCAGGCAAAGTCATTCCTCTCTGTGTTTACTGGCTGAGATTGTCCGGATGAATAGTTTTGCAAACCTATGTGCCATTGGTGGGTCCCAACGCTCAGTGTGACCCTCCCACATCAGTCTTCACTTCAGTGCCACGCTTCGTCATGCTTTACATGATCAACACCCCTGGACACAGTTCTTAGCAACAACACAGGCTTTATTGGATGTTTAGATGCTCACTAACGCCTTCCAGAACAGACTTGATGTATGTATTTTTAAAAAGGTGGGGAGGGGTCTGCCATGACAGGTACTCACCTTGTATGTACTCCTGGAAATCAGATGGCACTGGAGTATGGATTTGTTTTAAAAAATATATGCTAGGTGTCAAAATTTTAATAGAAAACAAAATATGTGCCTGCTATAGACCCTTCATACTTCTCTTTTCTTGTCCAGATTCATGTCGCTAAATTTGGAATATCTAAGGTTTAAAGTTGCAACTAGAAAGATTCTGTCGAGGTACAGGTGGGGGAAAAATAGTTGGGGGAAGTTCCAGAGTCAACTTACAGAGGCCAGAAATCAGTGGGAGACCCCAAATCTAAGGAGATGGCTTCAAGATATTTTGATTTTTTTCCATCTTTTGGCCCTTTGCCTCCATTCCGTTTCACTTACTGACACATCCCAGAAACACTACCAGGACACTTTCGCCAATGCAGTCCTATACCTCAACATTCCGCGCTTTGACATCATCCTCTCGGTTTCTCATGCTTTCATCTGGCAATCATTACTTCTTACATTCACTCACCAATCCCTCCCTCTCATTTCAACTGCTATTTAAAAAGCTAAACTCCAAATAGGCCCTGTTCAGTTCCTCTGCATCCTTTCATGCCTGGCAAGAGCCGGAATTCTCTCATTTTTCCAGGAACGCTTTCCTGAAAGTGACAGACCGCTACTGATTCAAGTCTGTTGATGCTGCCATAAGCTCGTGACCAGTGCCAGCCCGGCTGGAAAGAATTCACCTTTCATTCCCAAAAATGATTATATTGTGGTTACACTCAGGAGAGCAAAGCCTTGGAGTGAGGTGACTGGGTCCTCAGTCCCCTCTGTCCCAATCAACTTGCATGTATTGCAAACCTGTACTTTCCTCAAAATGAAGCCACCTGCCCCTGCTCAGCAGATGTTGTGGAGTCACCATCCACACAGGTAATGACACCGTGAAGTAGGAAATTGGCATTAGAAAGATTTCAGAAGATGGAACAATCCTTCCTTTTCTTTTCTTTTCTTTTGACCTTTATACACAAGAAAAGGTTTCCTTCCATGGCCTCCACATCAAGGAGATTACATTTACTGTAATGTCTTCATGGAAGGACCACAAAATTCTAGTCTGCACCTGTGACCCTCTCCTGCCATCTACTTATTTTTAACCCTTTTCTCTCCTCAGAGTCAATGTCTTAAAAGTGTTTCATTAAAAAAATCAATAAGCTCACAGTATAGCAGATTAAACAATAAATGCCTCACGTATTCACAACTTTTTCAGTTACTACTGCTACATCATTTGTTTTAATAATACAAAGAACACAAGTCCAATTTATAATGTAAGATTCATCTCTCAGATGAGAGATATCTCTATTATGGTTTAGGGCTGGAAGAATGGCTCAGCAGCTAAAATGCCTGCCTCGCAAGTGCTGAGTCAAGTGCTAAGCACCAGAGTTCAGTTCGTCAGAACCAAATAAATGTTGGTGCATGCTTTTGTCCCAGCACTTGGGAGGCTGAGACAAGAGGATTGTAGTGGGTCCAAAGCCAGCCTGGGCTCCATAATGAGTTCAGGACCACCCTGGGCCACAGAGTGAGACCCTGTCTCAAAAAAAAAAAAAAAATCTCTAGTATGGTTTGGATCTGTATCAACCCCCAATATCTCATTTGTGAATAAGTTTTCCACCAGTCTGTGATATTTTTGAAAGTGTTGGAAATGGCTCTCAGTTGCAGAAATGTCGTCCCTTGGTGAGCTTCAAAGGCAGAAATATTATGACAGAAGTTTATGATAGAGGGAAACTCGATCAACTAGAAGCAGAGAGATGAAAAAGAAAGCCAGAGGAAGTCAATGCATGCCCCTAATGACCCACCTCCTACAGCTCGTCCCCACCTCTGATTGCAAATTCAGCTTTGACCTCATCAATTGCATTCATTTATTGATGAGATTTGTACCCCATGATGTAGTCACCTTGTAAATCTCTGCCTCTAAACCCATGAGCTTTTAGGGGATACTTCTGACACAATATGATTCACCTTTGGGACAAGAGCAAGCAGCCAGACAATCATGGACTAAATCTCTGAATTCATGAGGTAAAATAAAACTTTCCTCCTTGAAAGCTGTTAATATTGGGAATTTTGTCACAGAAACAGTGATGACTAACAAGTGTCCTGTGTCAGCACTCTCACGTTGCTTTGATATTAATTACACTGGAAGGACGTCAGATTCACGATAGACATATACAACATCAGTGCCTTAAAATCAGCTTTAATCTTTGGCAATCACTTCTTCTCTGCCTTTTAATCAATACTGGATATTGAATTGAATTTCCCGTCTCCAGAGACAAAATAATCAGCACTCACTGTGTGGTATTGCATTCCTGTAACCTCATGGTATACATAACGTGGCAAAACACAACAATAGAAAAATAGGTTTGAATAAAACCTTATTTTCTTATATAAACATTTTTAAATATTAAAAAGGAACATAATTTCCCTTACTAGACTGCTAAAACGTGTTAGTTAAATTCTGTTGCTCAAAGAGACATTTTCTTGTCTCACCTAAAATGTAATTGAAAATAAAGATCATATGAAAAGATCTTGACACCCTTACTTACCAAGGGAATGTAATTCAGAACACAATATGGTACTACTTCACCCCTACTAGGATGCCAGAATCCAAATCTCAGGTAAGTGGTCAGAAGGAAGTAAATGGAAATTCACATATTGTGGGTAGTATTGTGAAACTGTGTGAATTTTCTCTAGTTTCTCAAAATTAAGAAGGGGGGTTGCAATATAATACAGCTGATCCACTACTACCCACATACAACAAGAAAAGGCATAAATCTCTAAAAAAAAAAAACATTCTAATAGTGGTGTTTACTCATATTACTGAAAACATGAGAATAATACTTCTCTCTTGGTGAATAGCAGAAAAAAAATCTGTATATTCATGTGGTAGAAGAAAAAGAAAAAGTATTACAATACACAATGAACAAACCAACCAGTGAAGCATTACATTCCCCCCCATTTTATTAATATGTATAAGTGCAATATATAAAGTTTACATTGAACTTGAGTATTTTGTGCATATATGTATCATGGCAAAATTAAAAATCCTTCCCCTCTCCTTTTTATACCCTCCTGCTCTCTCCATCTCTCTCATTTTTAGGAAATAAACAGAAACGAGTCATATAGAAAGATAAGGCACAGCTTAGGGCTGAGAGGATAAGCAGGCAGTGACTAGAGGACACAGGGTGTGAATTCATGACGTGTCATAGGTTTGATGACTTGTGCTGATCCACAAAGCTGTACCTGACACATCTGGGATGCTCAAAATATTTGTATAATGAATGAATGATTACATGAATAACATTTCTAATACTTGGAAGATACTATCCCAGGGACTTAGGAAGACTGGGGGATGAGCACAGCAGTACTCCACCTTTTAGCAGGTGTAAAGCAGAGTGTAATTACAGCTTGAAGCTAAATGAAAGATGTTGCTGTAAGGCAAAGGCACACTGATCAACTTGCACATGAATATCACATGGTTCTCACAACCCCAGTATAAGACAGATAGCAATTCCTTTTTTTCCCAAGATAAAGCTGGAATTAATCACGGATTGCTTACAGAGAGATGAGATGGCCTTCCCTCTGTGATAATCTTAATAAAAGAGGTCAGAGAGAAAGCAAGAGGTATGAAAACTTTCGAAGGATGGGTGCTGAACAGGTGGAATTTGGCCAGTGAGTGTTTATAGAGCGCTGAGCCTGCAAGTTCTGACACAAACCTGGTGAGACAGCTCTCCGTCCTAACTCTGTTTCCCCAGTTGCGCCGGGTGGACTGTCCCTCGGAGTTCACTGGTGTGGAAGGAAGGCAGGGAGGGTAAGAGGAGCTGGGAGTGCCACTGTGAGGGTGTGAGCCTGAGGCGGTCTCTGAGGTACTATAATCACTTACTCGATTGTGTGTATTTTAGAGTACGTATCCAAGTATCATTTTCCCAGTTCTGTGGGACCAAAATGTGCGTGCCAACGTAAACACACAGAATTTTTATAAAGTGAACGACTAACAGTAAAAACCTACACTACAAAGTGCTTTAAAATGAGCACGAAGTGAACAATATATCCTACATAAAGTAATGATCTTAATGTGTTTCAGCTTTTTGTAGTTTAAGAACTGTGAAAGGGTTCTGCTGCTTCACAACAAATAACCCAGCCATCTGAAGTTCCCAATTTTGAGTTTTGTACTTGCTAGGTTTTTCTTTTTTGATCAAAGTTTACTTCTACATGAGATGGACATGCATCGGGCACCTTGCTAGAAAACCCAACCTCATCGTGAGATAGGTGGCTCATGGGAATAATTTCCTGCTGTAACAAGTGACAGCGGTGACCCAGCTGATGACAGGAACAGCTGCCCCTTGGGTGCTTTTCAATTTTATTCATGGTCCTTAGTGAAACACAGTAATTCATTTAATTTTTACATGAGAAAAACTTGGTCATAAGTCTCATTTTAGAGATGAAACTAAGGCTGGGGATTTTGCACAGGGTCCTACATGTCCACAAGGTCACTATTTGATGCTGGCTACACCCTGGAAAACTATCCCTGTTCTATCACTCTGTCTGATGTTTGTTCTCTTCATATGTTAGCACAGAAATACAGGAAACAGAAAAGAACAGAGTGCTGGAGTGTGCTGTCCTGTGTTTTCAGATCACTGTGGTTGGGAAATGCTTGAGGCTCTGGAGGTCCCTGCTGAGGGTGTGCTGTATTCTGGAGAATTTTGTTTTCTTTTGTTTTGCTTGTTTCTTCTGGTGCTCCAGTGGTGTTACCAACTTAAATCCCCTTTTCACATCATTCTTTCAGTTTTCTGCTTCCCAAATAATATATATTAAACATGAACCCCCTCAACAATGTTGAGAAGTCTTATGAATTCTCAGTGGATAACATTTTTTTTTTCTGCTGCTGCATTTAGTCTGGATCAAAATAGATGCGGTTTCTCTGACTGCCATTTTGTCAGTGGCTGAACGTTTTCTAGAACACCATTTAAACCAAGGCTGGTCCTCATTTAACTTGACGTCTTCACAATATCCTCTTTGCTCTGGCCCCAGGCTCACTTGGCACTGTGTGGCCACAACTTGTAAAACAAAGTCCTCTTCATGCAGAAGATCAATGTCTCCTTACCCTGCAGAAGCCACGGAAAGTATCAGTCTTTGCATAACCCAGATTTTTCAGATCATTTCTTAATTTTGGGCCCAGATTTTCTGTAACTTTGATCTTAGCTAAGCTCTTTGTGCCAATAGATTTTAATTACATTTACAAAGCGCATTTCATATTTTACACGACCTGCTATGCAACATTGACCAACATAGACCTGACATGACCTAAAACTACATGAACATTTTAGTTTAAAGAATGTAGGCAAGAAGGTCACAACATTGTCCAGATGTTGCTGCTGGCAGAAGCTTAAAAGAACTTTGCTTTCTTCTCATCATGATATATATATATGATGCTTCTGTCCTTATTCTATGAGTTCCAGATCCTTTGGAAATGTTTACTTGTATTACTGTTTTGTTAGGTAATAAACCACTCAATTAATACAGTAGTAACGGTTTTACATCTAGACACTGGAGAATTCATTTGTGGAAAATTATAGAAACCTTAATTTTTTGAAAGTATCAAAAGCATCTTTTCTCATTTGTCCTAGTTGAGAGTCTTTGAAAATTATTATCTGCATGGCAGATGTAGCAAATCAATAATGTATGAAACTATTGTTCATGCGAGAATAGGCAGAAGAGGGATGCTGGAGTGAATCAATTGGAATGACAAAGTATTATTTACTTTTACTTTTATCTACTTTTATTTCCTCCCCCTACTGTAACACTAAATGCAAAAAGTCTACAAAAGAGGGCAGCACTAGCTTATGGTTGTCTCTACCAAATGATGCTCATTTTTTGGGGCATTCTATGCTCTTCCAATATAAGAATAGAAGCAAGAAATTTGGTGCCTGATCAATATTCTGATGTATAAACATGAAAATCAAGAAAGGTCAGGAGAGGTAGCCGCAATATGCTCAGCATGAATAGTAGAAACAGACTGACAGGTTACATAGCTTCCTTCTTGTTACCCAATATTCTTGCAACCAAACACGCACACACACACACACACACACACACACACACACACACACACAAAACTTAAGAGATTTTAGGCATTGAAGTATACCATCTCTGACAATAATTCATTTTTAATTCATGAAAAATTTTACAGCCCTGTTTCAAGTTGTCCTGATGTTTTAAATTATTTTAAACACACACTGACAGAGTGCAGCTAAAATCTAGACTAATCTTACAGTCATCTTCTAAGTCTGAAGGAATAATTAAGTTATTGTCATAAACCCAGAATCATTTAAAATGTCTATGTTATGAATAACAGAGGTTTATTTTATTTATTAACCCATCTATCCACTCATGTAATGGAAACTTGCATAGGCAGCACTCGCATCTGAGTTTGGTTACTTTGCTGAAGTCTTTTAAGTTTTGTATTTTTTTAAAGGGTAGACACTGTGTGATAGACTCACTCGTGTTAAGTAACTTTAACTGTTTATTGTATAAAAACTAGGAGACCAGCACCGACAGAATCGCATCAAGGTAATGGCTTTGACTAGCAAATGCAGAAAAAGTCTGCAGTCATCAAGTAGCTCTCCACTTGGATGTGACACAGCTCGCCTTGGGGCCTGACAGAAGCCACAACCAGACCTGTGGGAGTATTTTATAGTCTCAATCAGTTACGAAACTCATCTTGAGGTGGCTTCTGCATCATCTATTGCTTTCTGTTTATTTTTATTTTCTATCTGTTGCAACCTTTCCACATTTCTGTTCTCTGCATCTGTGTAGTTTGTTCTCTTGGTGTGTTTTTGTGTATTTTCTTCCACATTGTAATTTGTTCCTTTTGTTTGATATGTGGCTGTAGGTCCTGCATAGTTACAGAGATAAGGACAATATGGTACTGTTTTTCTTTGCCAGTAGCTTTGTAGATTTCAAATAAAAAATGTGGTTATATTTTTGGCACATGGAGAGACCACTTTATATTATCACTATCCTTTATTAGTAAACAACATCAAGTGTGAGACGCCGACATCATCTCCACCCAGTAAAGTTGTGTGGACCATAGGGTTTCATTTGCTGGCAGCAACAGACCTGCAGAAGGACACAGATTTGGAATTACTATCACCAGCCCTGAGAGAGTTGGCGAAGAATCTTCTCTCACCACGGTCTACTCCATCGACCTCACTTCTCTAAGGACATAGGAATCTGTGTACTTTGTGGACCAGAAGTTTCTCCAAAGAGAAATAGGATCGAGCTACTTAAAGCCATTTTCATCCTTCAAAATCTCTAGCCAAGTTGTTTTTTGCTGTTTCCTGGAGCAAGTAAGTGAGGGTACATAAAGAGGTCGGGGTACCCTCCAAGCCACCTCCTCTATGTGGGAATGTCACATCTCTCCATCCCTTTTTCCATAATGAAAAGTCTGATTTTGCTGATTCCACGTGACACCTGGAATTAAGTGAGTATGTCCAAAACCCCACATAGCTGAACACTTTGGTGGTGGCAAAGTTCTAGGCTATTCAAAGTGAGCTGTGTAAGTTCCTGATAAGATAATTGGCATACATATTTCCTCAATACTTTCCTCTCTCCTGCTGGATTTAATATTAGGGGAGCACCTTTCCTGGGCCATGTGCTGGTCTTCTGAATGAAAACAAAGAGTTGAAAAGCTCCAAGAAAATTCCTGAGTTCCTGAGAACTTAAGAGTTAGTAGAAATACATAGAATTGGCTTATGACTTCTAGATGGCCCAATTAGAGACTTTTGTGTTAGAAACAAAGGAAACTTCTTTTCTTTGAGTCTGCTATTTTACCAACCTGTCATGCTGATATATATTTTATAAGGTATAATCATTAGATATAATATTTTTAAAATTCAAAGAAGTGAAAAGTTTATCTGAGCAATTTAAAGTAAATCAAGCTACTATTTAAAAATTTTTTTCTAGTGCATATTCTTGCCAAAGTACAAGAAGAGCACATTGTTTGCAAACAGCTTCCCACAGTCTGGGATAACTTGGCTACAGACATGAAAAACATCCGCCATGGTGGTCTCCGCTGTCCACTTCACTTCCTCTCTCTCGATTCTCAAACAATCCAAGCCCTTCGTCATTTCCCCCAAATGTTAGAAAAACTTCAAAAAATTATGATATGAAGTTAATAATTTAATACATGTTGAATGATTTTCATTTTTAATCGGCTTACCAAGAATGATGAGACTCTGCTACTCAAACTTTATTTATGTGGGTTCAGTAGAAATTTCAGTTTCTCACATTTTCCAGGCAAATCTAAGTATTCTTAGTATATAACACACCATCACATCAGAAGCTCAAATTCCGATGGAAGTCTTGCAAGTAACATGAATGAGGAAGGTAGAATTGCTAGAAATTCCCCAAACTGGAGACCATGGTGACCTCTACAGGAAGGCCTGATGTTTGCCTTTAGCAGATTATCCTATTCTTTTTTCTGGTACTGAGGGGTCAACACAGGCCCTTCTCTCTGAGCTATATCCCCAGTCCCTTTGCATTATTTAGCCAACACAGAGGCTTGCTAAGATGCTGAATTGCACAGGGTGAGCCCAAACTCGTTGTTCTTTTGCTTCAACCTTCCAAAGTGGTGGGATTATTGGCCTGTGCCTTTAATCCATTATAGGCAGATTATCTTATTAATGTAGGTGGCTTATGCAAGTAGATTGGCAATCAGGGTACAAGCCCAGCTGAGGTATGTTGTGATGACAACCCCAGAGTCTTAGTAGCCTCGAAGAACAAAGACTTACTACATATTTATACTGTGCTCCAGTGAAGAACATTAGGACGTCTTTGTTCATTTCAGTCGCTCAACTGACAGACACATCTCGTCGCATGATTTTGTAAGCATTAAGACGTGGGTAGGTGGATACAAAGCATTGGATCTGGATCATAGGTGTAGAAACTCACAACAACTATGAGAACGTGGCTCACAATTCATTGCACAAAGCAAAGTCATGTGGATGTGCTTTTAAATTGACACATAAAGTGAACCATCACATTAGATTAAATGAAGGAAATCAGAGTCAAAGAATATATACTCTGGATGGTTCCACTTTATGAAGTTCAGTGTGTTAGTCTTTTCTCATCGCCTGACATGCACAAATTAAAGGAAGATAGGTTTATGTTGGAACACAGTTTCAGAGGGTCTCAGTCCATACAAGGTTGACCATTAACAGAAGAGGGGTTTGGCATGGAGGAAGGCAGTGTGTAGAAGCTGAGAGAGAGAGAGAGAGAGAGAGAGAGAGAGAGAGAGAGAGAGAGAGAGAATGGAGGGCAGAGCTGGAGAAGGAGATATACCCTTCCAGATCATGCCCCGTGATCCATCCTTCCAGTCAAATGCCATTTTCCAAAAACACAAGAAATCGCCAGTGAGTTAATCCACATGATCTAATCCCATTCCAAATACATGAGGTGTCTGGAGGACATTCCAGATCATAACCATAACACTCAGTATTAGGCGAAAATAATAACTTAAGACAAAAACAACTGTTTATATACTGTATTCTCAGATCTGCTCCACAACCAACATTTACAGTGCAATAAGTCATGCAATTGGACTAATTGTCATCGACTGCACATGCAAAGCCTGCAGGATAACTTGGGAAATCTATTCTTTTTTAAAATGCTGGATAACTAGAGGAAGCTCTTCATTTTCATTTAGATTAGTATAGTTTAGTTTGGATTCCATAGATTTGTGACACATATATGTCTCTCGGGTGACTTCTCAAAAATAATTTCTATTCTAAGAAGACTTGTCTTGTATATTATACAGATACTGAAAACACTGACAAATGGAGCATTACTATTTGGAGTGTGTGCATGTGTGTGTGTGGTGAGTGCGTGTGTGTGTGTGTGTGTGTGTGTGTGTGTGTGTGTGTGTCTAAGTGTTATAGCCAATATGGTTACACCCCTGGGCTTCTATGTCAAGTTTACAAACATCACATAAACTTATAAGTGCAGTGGCCTGGAATTTAATTTTATTGCTTCATGAGTAATTGTTGCAGAAATTAAGCATTTGTCAAATCTATGTTATGTTGTGGATCAAGAGAACTAGCTTCAAATATCTGAAGTTGTCAGAGCGGACCTTCGTAAACAGCCTGCTCACCTACCGATAAACTCATCTTCACCTGCATTTGCATGTTTCTATTTATCAGAAAGGGGAGAGGTGCCTGCTTGACTTCTAGAAAAAAGACAACCACAAATGCCTTGGGTTCATTCTCTAGTACTGAGAAACGAACAAATAAAAAACCCAGTGTGCAGCTGCTCCACCTGCCAGCAGCCTGCTTACTCTCTTCAAGTCTGCAAGTTCGATCTTCCTCTTCTCTAATTCCAAATGTTACTGTGTGACTTTGAGTCCATCCCATTAATATAAAATCTTAGAATTTCTTAAAGAGACAAGTTCAAGTTGCTGTCCTAGACCTACTCAATAAAAAGCTGGGTATGTGGCCCAATCATAATTGTCATTGAAGTGTGAGAAGTGCTAGGATAGCAAATAAAGTGCTTGTCAGATTTAGCTACATATTAAAATCACCTGAGAGCTTTTTCTGACATAGGGTCTTCCTGGTTCTAAACTCACTCCATAGTCCAGACTGGCCTAGAACACATGGCAATTCTCCTGCTCAGCCTCCCAAGTGCCGAGATTACTGTCACGCACCGCCATGCTCAGTTAATATGGTGCTGGGAAAACACACTCAGGGCCCTGTGCTTGCTAAACAAATACTTTAACCTCCGGGCTGTTCCTACATCTGAGAGCTTAAAAACAAACAAACAAACAAACCTATTGCTGCTTTGTCCTCAGTGAGGAGTGTATGGATGTAATGTAACCCAAATATCAAAAATATGTCGAATCTTTAAATTATAAAAAATTACATTTAAAAGTCTTGGCATTAAGTTCCCTCTTATCACTCCCCCCTTGCTTCAAATCTATCCCACTATTCCTGCTACTTTCTGAAGCAGCCCTGGAAGTCCTTTTTTGTGAATGTTTTTATGATGTGTGATTAAAAAACAATGGTGACTGCTGCCACCAGTGCTACCTAATAAAAAAGCAAGGTCCCTGAGCTCTGCCTGCACAGATGTTATCTTGAGAGGCATCTCCTCAGGTCTCTTCAGGTCCCCAACCACTCCCAGCCTCGCCTCATCATGTGTCGCATCTTTGTCCTCACATGACACTTTTTAAAAGTTCTTTTATTGCACTTATCCTATACATGCGTATGCACACATGTCCTGTACACGCATATATTTTTTGTGCACATTCTCAAAGCAGCTCAGAATTCCCTGAGAACAAAGATCGTCTTAACTACTTGAAAGAACAAAGAAAAGAAATCACCATAGCATTCTTGCTTCTGCCCCTGTTAGGAACCCTCATTAGCCTGCCTAGTGTGTGTACAGAATCTTTTGGGAGGCAAGCTGGAGAACCCATAGTCCTCTCTCCCCTTTTCCCCTTTCCACAGTGCCATATCTGTGAAAGGAGTTTCTGCTGTGCTAAAATTTGGCTCTGATACTGGTGTGGTCATCAATAGTCACAGAACACATACCTAAGACTGTGAGCCTCACAGCCGTGGTGACGCAGAATGCTTGGGATGTCTGCTGTTTACTTCATGGGAGGTGGGAGCATCTATGTCAGATTTTTCTCTTTTGAAGTCATGGGCTTGTTGGAGACTAGAAGGTGAGCCCTTCCCGGTAAATGGCATCCTTAATCCTCAGCAATGAAGGCTCTGACCTAGAGGAATCCTGCCCAGAATTAATTTGAAGCAGAGCTTCTGAGTTGTTGAGATCTCTTTTGCCAACAAGTTTCTGTATGAGACCACAACCATGTGAAGAGACCCCAAGGCAGGCTCTCCAGTCAATTTTCTCCCCTCAGTCAAAGACTCAGAGGATGTGGTCAGTATTGGACCCATCAGACTCCTTAGGAAGAAAGGCCAAGTTCATCATCACCCAAATCAATTTGGAAATAAGCATTGACATAAGCCAGGTGATCAAGATGATCTTAAAAACAAAGACTCAATAGCTAATCAGAGTGTAAAAGAAGACAAGCAGCAGATGAAGGAAATTCATAAAGATAGAATAAGAAGAGCCAACTGCAGAGTGTCTAGAAAAGCAACATCCCTAGCCATAAGAGAGATGCAAATCAAAACAACGCTAAGATACCATCTCACTCCAGAGAGAATGGCCTATATCAACAAGTCAAATAGTAATCAGTGCTGGTGAGGCTGTGGGGAGAAAGGAACCCTCTTGCACTGCTGGTGGGAATGTAAATTTGTACAACCCCTTTGGAAAGCAGTATGGAGATCGCTCAAAAGACTAGAAATAAATATCCCCTTTGATCCAGCGATACCCCTCCTGGGAATATATCCAAAAGGGGCCAAAACAACACACAACAGAGATATATGTATACCCATGTTCATAGCAGCACAAGTAACAATAGCAAAAATATGGAAGGTACCAAAATACGCATCAACAAAACAGGGGATACACAAATTGTGGTATTTATACACAATGCAATACTATGCATCAATAAAGTCCAACAGCGTGGAGCTTTTACAGGCAAATGGAAGAAACTTGAGAACATCATGCTTAGTGAAGTGAGTCAGAAGCAGAAGGTGAAACATCAGATGGTCTCTCTGATATGAGAGACCCAGACCACAACTATCTCATGGAACTTTAAATGAAAGAGGGGGAGGAGGGGTGAAGGGAGGGAAGAGAGGGTAGGGGGAGGGACAAAAGGAGAGTGGGAAAGCCCCTGTCACCTTAACAAGATACGTATGTGCACAAAATGCTCAACTTCATTGTAAACCTTAAATTTTGCACTTATACATATCAATAAGATGGGGAAAAAAAGAAACTTGAAACATTTCTAGGAGATGAAGAAGAAAATACTATGGAAGACAATGGAGACGAAATAGATGACAAAGGTATTGTAGAAAACCAAAAACAGTGTTGAAGAAAGTGAGGAAAAATGTCAAAGGATAAAAACTTAATGGAGAAAACCAGAAACCTGAGGAAGAAGTTCATGATGATCGCCGTGATCTATGGTCCCAGGAACTAACTCAAAAAGCCCTACAGGCCTGCAGCCCCTTCCCCCTGTGGGTGAGGGCAGTGATGCAGCTCATGACACCTAGTGGGAAGTCATCCCCACAGGGAAAGCACTGAGAAATGATGGCACCCCTGCCCCTGATCTGGCTGTGATGCTTCAGGAAAGCAGCCTGCTGAAAGGTCAGCCAGGGGCTGGACATGCAGAACATTGGGTAAGCACCGGAGGAAGGCCTTCTGCTAGGTGCTGAAGCACACCCACTTTTTCCTAGGGAGAAGACCACTCCCTAAGCAGGCCACCCAGGGCCTGCATCAGGCTTCAGAGAGTTGCACCCCCACAGCCACCAGCTTTGGCTCACATCAACCTCGCAAAGCATTTCAGCAGCTCCTGTTCCATAACTCTTTTAGTGGTTTTTTCTTTTTTCACTAAAATAAATGTTATCTGCGAAAAAGATAACAAAAAGACAAGCTGGCAGCACCAGTGAACTGTGGCCATGTCTACCCGAGTCGCTGGCTCTGACACTGTGCAAGAACAAGGTCTTGCTCTTCCCAAAGACCCAGTGACCATGTGATATTAACATTTTGAATTGATTCAGCCTCCTTAGCACAACAAAAGACACTCAGGAAAAAGGAATTCCAGGACTGCTTCGGGAAACCGGTGAGAACAGCGGATATGTGTATTCAAAGGGTGAGTATTTTGAAGGAAATTAATGATGATTTATCTTCAATCATAAAAGTAAGTCAATCAAGGAGTGCATACAAAATTTTATATTTATGCTTTCTATTTTTTCCCCGACTTTTACAAATTTCCTCAATTTTTAAAGCTATCTCACTGAGTTACACCTACAGTGTTTGTCCTCATGAGGATTTTCGTCTGTCACCACACATTGGAGCTTGCCACATAGGAAACATTGGATTGGGAGAAGGTGCACCTAGAAGGCTTCGTGAGGCCTTGCAAACTAGCTCCAGCCACCCCTGACCCTGTCTGATCTCATAAATTGCTGGAAAATCATGTTTTTTTTTTTCTCTCAGAGTAAAACTCCGTATTTCTTTAATTGGTGGGGGGATGGGGGACCTTCATGGAGTTTTGTGATGAATTTGAACACTGATCTTACTGTTCTTAAAAATGATATACCATCATTGAAGGGAAAAAAATTCTCTTCTGTGAGAATGATATACTTAGTTGTGTTGTGTCTTCCAAAAGCTACTCATATTACATAGGTAAGTTTTAGGCTCCGGGTAAACTAGTCAAGTGAAAAATAATAATCAACAGGCGAAAAGAACTTCATGGTCCTATTGCCTCACAAGTACGCTTTTAGCTGCATGGACAATTAGCAGAGATTTGGTCAGATGCTACGGAAGAAAGATTTATGGTAACAGCAATCCACTTTATCTTGCACTGAGACATTAATTTAACCAATGATTTGCATTTTCCCTTGCTAAAACATTAGTTAAATTTCATTGGGGAAATAAAACCCAGAGGAGGAAACTAATTGAAAACATTGCTTTTAGATAATGAAGCACACACCCATTTTAGCAGTTCATTTAGCTGTATTTTTAAAACGGTTCACATAACTCACCTAAAAATACATAATTTTAACAGGAATGTATAAATGCTAGTCATTGAATTTAGAGGAAATTCATTTTTATTGAATTTAATTGTATAAAACACTCAAAATTTTCCAAAATATTGATGATTTGATGATAAAAAGATGAAGCAAACAATATTGCACTACTTCACAACCCAGCGAATGGGTAACAGGTTTAACCTGCTACCAGGTGGTGAGGGCAACAAAGGGATTATATTAGATCTTATAGGAACCCACTAGAGGGGTAGGAATCGTGTGTAGAACTTGCTCTTTCTTTTACCTCTACCTCTTTCCTCTCTCTCTCTCTCTTTCTCTCTTGCTTTCCCCCCTCTCTCTTTCTCTCCTCTCTCTGTTTTCTCTCCCCTTCTGGTCTCTCTGTGCTTCCTCCTCCCTCTCCACTATGTCCCCTGCCTCTCCCTTTGGTGATAAATTCCAAGAAGGGTCAAAGTGTTCCTCCAGTAAACCAGAGAAAGTCACATCTGTCTCACATCTTTCCTTAAGGCTTGCAAAGAGGTTTGCTCAAGCCAAACAAAGAGCATTCAGGACAGCAACAGAAGGGCTCAGTGGAGTGATGAAGTGTCTTGTGGAGAACTCCAGAAAACAGCATTATGAGTGGAGAAGTCTTCAGCATCAAATCATGGGGCACCCTGAGTACCATTCCTCCTAGAAAAGGGAAAATTAAAATCTGAGAAGCCAAGATGTTTCAGTAACGATGAAAAGAAGTGGAAAAATTGAGTACTCTACTTTCTGTTTGCTTGTTTGTTCACAGTATTTGTAAATGTAGGGACTATCTAAAGAGCCACGGATTGCCTGCAGGGACAGGGCTGGCTAGCTATTGTGCAAAAACACATATGAGCTACACGTGTGGGTTTGTCACTGTGAACAACACATTATAAAATAAAAATATATGAAATTTGTGGCTTTAAAATTTACTATTTTCAGAACAATAATTAAAACCATTGTGTGTGTGTGTGTGTGTGTGTGTGTGTGTGTGTTGTGTGTGTGTCACTATGGAGGAATTGAACCCAGGGCCTTTTCCCTGAGTTATGTGCCCAGCTTCTTTTTAAAATTTCAAACAGTGAATTGATAAATTGTCCAAGCTGGTCTTGAACTTGTAATCATCAGGTTCTAGTCTCCCAGAGTGCTGGGATTATAGGCCTATGCTAGTGTACACAGCTTGGTTTTCCTTTTCTCTTTGCTCCGATGGGTAGCAATTTGATCAGTTGTGACCTGTCAGTCACTGATTAAATTCATCGTACAAGTATTGCATTGAGAAATGTTATTTTTAATATTTAAATAAGTAGCTGGAGGAATGGTATAGAAGTTAAAACAACCCTGGTTTACATTCCCCAGAATCCCCTCAAACTGGGTGTGGTGGCATACACCTGTGATCCTAGTATTTGGGAGGCTGAGGCAGGAAGACTTCCATGAATCCAAGGCCAGCCTGAGCTCCAAAGTGAGTTCAGGGCCAGCCTTGGCTATAAAGTAAGATTCTGTCTCAAAAAAATAAAAATTTTAATGAAAGTATAATGAAGATAATAAACAATATCATGTATATTATATTTCTGTGTACTTTATTTTCTTTGTAATCTTTCACATTATTGCTTTGTCTTCATAGTTATATTTATTTAAATTACACAGTGCATAATAATTATAAAGAACATGTAAGATTTACTTACACTTGGTCTTTCAGTCTTGTACAGAAAAGCAGACATCCTGGCTCCTAAGTGTGGATCTCTCTCTACCCTCCCTGTCTCTCTGATCTCGCAGCCGCCTTCACTCTTCAGGTGCAGAAGAGCTGGATTTCTCCCAGCGAATCTTTAAGAATCTGGCCCCGGCGCTTTGAGTGTCCATTCTCCTGAACAGGATTGCCATCACGTTTTTTCGCTGAAAAGAGAAGAGGAGCCGAGCATGTCCACCAGCAATCTGTGATGTCCAAGTGCATGTTTTCAAGATATCTCTAAAATCAAGTAACCAGTGATCCTGTTGATCTGTTGCCTGTGAATTTTCTGCCTCCAAACTATAAATTCGCTGCTGTATGCTCTGAGTCTTTTTGGTAGAAACCGTTAAGTCACTGTGGTATGACAAGAAGAAAGTATAGACTTAAAGAAACAAGTCATAAGAAAGACTTAAAGGAAGACTTAAAGAAACAAGACATAGCTAAAATAGGTAGCTATCCTCTTAACATCTTGTTTGTTCATGTGTTCCCTGGCAGTACTGAAGATGGAGCCCAGGGCCTTCACATGGAGCTACCTTTCGATGTCATTTTCAGTTTTGATTTTAACACAGTCTTGCTAAGTCGATGAACTGTCCGGGCCATGCTGAAACTCACAGTCCTTTTGCCTCAGCCTCCCAGAGTGGGATGACAGGCTTGTGTCCCTGGGCCTGGCTAACACATTTTTAGATGTACAATACACAATTGTATTGGGAAGACAGAACTTCATGTGGTAGGTCTAACATTCATCTTGCAAATCAGAAACTGTATATCTGTTGAGTGGCAGCTTCACATTTTTCTCTCTATCTGACCTTCAGTGTAAATTCCAATCTCTGCTTCTATGATTTTTGTATTTTAGATAAGAGGAATCATGTAATTTTTGTCTTTCTGTGACTGACTTATTTCACCTAGAATTGTATCCCTAAGTAATTATTACTTTAATTTTACTACACAGAAACATAAAGTTAGGTGGAAAAAGCAAAATAAACTTCCAGGGTCATGAGCCTATTGACTCGCTCTGGTGTGGCATTTGACCTTCCTATTCTAAGGCAATTTAGCAGTGATGTAGGCTTCTGAACAAATGAAAAAGGAAAACGCTAAGACACTGCTTAGTCTCTGCCAGATCCTCTCACATGTGCTTCATGAAACCTGTAAGACAGTATGAATATGGCTCTCCTTTTTGCAGTGGGGGAAACTGAGGCAAAGGAAAATGTTGTGACTTCTTCCAAGTCATCTTACCCTTAGTAAGTTGCAAAGCTGAAGTTCAGACTTTGGAATTCTGAAATTCCACATTAATATTTAGTTGTATTGAAATGCATGTCTTGGCTCCAAATACCTATTTTCTGGGGCTAGGAAAACAATTTTTCCTGGGCTATGTATCCAGTTTATCCTGAGAGGAAGCAAGGATTTCATTTGGTGTGCAAGGCATCCCACCAGGCCAGGGCAGGGGCTGAGACCGAAGGCATCAGGTAGGTCAGATGGACGACCAGACACAGCCTGAATCTAGAGAGTTGATGGAACCAATCAGTATGTCTCAACCTATCAGACTAGTTAAATGCTTGTTATCATGGATTCTTTTTCTTGATAATATGTACTTCTTCACCTTAAAAATCAAGGAAAAAAAAAAAAAAACCCAGCAACACTGTGACCAAGACTGCCCGGTGCACTGCAGGAGATCTAGCATTCCGTACTCTGCCTTTCAGTGTCAAAAATGCACTGAAGTGACGACCGGAAGGGTGCCTCACACGCTCCAACTTCCAAAATGAACTCCACAGCTTGCTTTGCTCTGGCTGAGAGCCACTGAAAATCCTTGAAGAGTAACCTGCATGTAGCAAATCGCCTTACCTCACTGAGTTGTACCACAGATCGCTCTGTGCTTGGCTTTACAGAAGTTTGTACAAATGTCCAGTTCCTTTGGTAGGCCCTACAGTCTCCTCACAAATGATCTTTCCTTCACCTTGGAAGAGCTCTGAGCTCATGCTCACTGCTACGGCCTGAGCAAGGACTAAGTTTCACAAGTCATACACTGGAGGCAAATGTAGGAAGTACTTACCCTGTGGAGTGGCCAATGTGGATGGTATTCATAGGTAGATTTTTCAAGAACCAATGAAGCAGGGGAGTAAGTAAGGCTGGAAAAATGTAAGCTAAGTGAAAGAGCTTGTAAGCTTTCTCATTTTTAAGGCAAAACACTAAAAAAAGACTGTTATGAGCAACAATAAGAAACAAAGGCCAAGGTTCCGGGGCAGAAGCAAGTGTTAAATGAATCAAACAAACAATAAAGAAAAGTCAGGAAACAGATGGAAATGGAATTTAAGAATTACCAGGCCAGGAACGTGAGAAGAAGAGAGATCTGGGAAGACCGCCAAACTATTGTGGGCTTGGGCCTATTTGTATTTCTCAGGGGTAATTGCTACATACTTTTTAAAATACGTAAAATGCACAATATTAGAGTAAAGTGATTGTGTATTAATAGAGATGGCATTTTTCAACATCCATGACTGAGGAATACAGAAGACAGAATGTGGCAGAAAACTGAGTCCCTAGAAATACCAAGATTCTTTGATGTTAACTCGAAATCACAGAGCTGAAGCACCTGCCAGGCAGGCGGCCTCTGCCAGCTGTGACTCCGCCTGCAGTCACACATCGTGACATTTAGACACCAAGATCTAAGGCGTTGAAAGATCACATTGGCTTTCATGACCTGAAAAACATCTTAACATTACAGTATATAAAAATAAGATTGTTATTTTGAGATATTCAGAGCTACTAGAATGATAAAATATATACTCCAAAATCCATTTAATAATAGGATTCCTATGAAATAATTGTCTTTACTTAAAGTTTTTCTTATTTTATAATTATTTTAGATACTTCTGTATTATAGTAGATAATATATGTTTTTCTTACTAGTTTAAAGCATAGTTACCTCAGATTTATTCAAACAAATTATTTAACTTAATCATTTAAAAATTGGCCCAAGCTTACTATAGCACAAATACTGAATATTAAAATAAATATGTGGTCATATCTTTAGTGCACATCCAGTTTCTGATTATTTTGCAATAAATATAATGACATTAGTTATATTTGCTTCTACATTGAAAAACATTGTGATTTTGTTGAAAGCCTTTTCCATATAAAAAGAATGCTCACACATAGTTAACCAAAGAAATTATTTTAATCCCATCTTGAATGTGTACCATAGTAATGGAGAAAAGAATTGCCTCAATAATCAACACTGAAACATTTAACTTAACAAGTATGTGTTTGGTAACCTGGTAATTTGTTTTTCAGGAAGCATTTTTAAATCATCTTGGATTTTAATATGATTAAAACAAAATTAAATGAGAAAAATGGACAAACACGTTGTCTTTAGACAGTAAGGCCTGTGCAAATACTTTCCATTTAGTTATCACTGAGGATGGTGAGGATGGTGAATGAGTTCACAGGTACAAGAACATGGGGCCGTTGTGAGTACTTTGGGCTCTTCACCAGTAGAATAAAGGCAAGCAAATCATTCTTTCCCTTCGGAAACATCTGCAAAACACTCCTGATAATCAACTAGTCAGATTCTCCAACATTCCTCTTCACCTATGCAGAGAAGGAAGAACCTGTTGACACTTCTGTTTCTTCTTGACCTCAACTTTTGGATCCTACCCTCCAGAGACTCATCCAGGTAGAGTCCATGGCTCTGCATCATTTCCCCACATGAGAGTGAAATGCAATCGGCACAGTGACACTCTCTGACTCAGGAAAAAGAGACACAATACTTCATAATGAAAGGCCAGGTGACTTTTTGGTCACAACATTTCCAGAATCTTTTTCTTCAGGCTCAAAATTATAGTTATGTATCTTGGCAGAAGTCTATGGTGATGTCTTCATTTTCATTTCTCCACAACTCAAAGAAAATGATAAAATTAAATCTCGCCAGTGAAAGGGAATATGTTTTTATATGTCAACAAATAGCACTTATGACCTCTTATCAACGAACTTTGTATAACAGACAATAATTGTTCACCAAGCCATAGCTTAATGCAAGCAGCTGGCAACTCAACAACCCAGAGTCTTGCTGTGTCCAGGGAAGCTGTGGTTGAGTTCTTTACAGAGCTATCCATGACCGTGGAATCACATTTACTGAAACAGAATGGCCATAATAATATTAACAAAAAACTGATGTTCTTAGCACTCATCACTTGCTATGTATTAGTCTAAATCCATATAGAGATATTAATCATGGAAACAGCCCAGGGTTATAGTGCATATATTTTACTATGGCAGAGGAGCACATACAAAGGGGTAAACACATGTCAAATGGCAGCTGGTGTTGTCTGACCTGAAATCCAGGCACCTGACACTACAGTACTATGGAAATATCTAAATCTTCAGGTTACAAAGAATCCGTAAAGATGTAAAACTGTGTCACAGGTCCTGGCACTTCCATGGCTGACCTATGAGCAGCTAAAGACTATCATCACAAACCTCATGCAACTTTTAACAAAGAGCTATGAAAAAAGCACTTTCTGAGAGAACTCTTTCCTAACCTCTGCCAGGGCGTAACAAGCCAAAGAGAAATTAGCCTAGGGCCAGGATCTTCTACAAAGGCACAGCTTTCAAACTGAGCCTCTGCTTTTCAGTCGGTCTTCTGAGCAAAGGGTATTTTGAAATAGTAAATACCTTATACTAACTTGAATTATAAAACGGAAAGACATCGTAAGAAAATAAACGCACTATTCCTAACTTCTCACATGTAAATGCCCGCGGTTGCTATGATTTGCTGTCCTCATTGTCACAATCATCATGTGTAGACAAGCTCTTTCCATGGCTCAAATATCAGGTATGATCTCTGGTATCAGAAAGCAATCTCACACTTCTCTTCCCAGGTTAAACTGCTGGAGCTGGGGAAGAGGCACACATGTCTGGAGTCTACTGTGCAATGTGCTTACGGGAAAAATATTTCAATATAAAAGCACAGTCGATTGAGTGAAGTAGAAATGTAATCAGAGAAATTCTGTTGAAATGTCTTATGTCATGTGTCAACATAGGAAAAAGAGATCCACAATAATTTTGGACACTTAACATTACCTGAGTCTTTGCCGATTGGCCATTCATCTATCCATTACTACTAAAGCACCTATACTTTTATTCATACAAGATGGTGACCTCTTCTAGCCATGATTGATTGACTCGGGAACAATTTTCTGCCGTCTAAACTCAGAATGACCACCAGCTCTTAAGTAAGACACAAATGAACAAACAGAAAATAAGGCAGAGAGACAAGAGAGGAAGGTATTTTACCTGGTTTCCACAATGTAATTGACACAGATCCAGTGCTTAATCGCTTGGCTCTGTATTGGGATAATTAAATCAGTGTGTGTCTGGATGGAGCTCAAGCACCAGTATTTTTTTTCTTTTTTTCATCTTGCCAGATTACTTTCTGGTGTAGCCAGCTTTGAGAATTACGGTTTTAGATAGTTGCTGAGATACCGAATGCATTTACAATGTGGGGCTTGGCAGATGCCCCAGTTATGTGTCCAACAACTTACTGTTAGTTAATGTATTTTGCTAGCCAGAATTTTGTCATACATCCTGAGAACCAGGCAGAGGAGCAAATGCCTTAGGTTCTTTTTCTTTTTGTTGCAGTAACAATATACCCAGATTAGGTAATTCCGAACAAAGGCATCTACTCTGCTCATAGTCCTCTTGGAAGTCCAAGATCACAGTGCTAATATCTGGTGAGTTCCCCTGTGCAGCATTATCCCTTGGTAGAAAGTAGAAGGGTAGGAGGGGCTGAGAGCGACATAGTAAACGCCTCATGTTGTAACAACCGCCTCTTGTGATACTAACCCACTCCTGCAACCATACTTCTCACCTGTCAGGTTTACACGAGCCACAGTTCCTAATATGATTGTACTGGGAGTGAATCCTCCAACACAGAAAATTTGGAAGACATATCCAGCCCATGTAGTGACAAGGCAAATTATAGAAAAACAGTATATTTCATTTTAATGTCATGTTACATTTTGATCAGATAGCGCAAAGAGAAATTTATAACATATTCCTGAAGTGTGACTATTTTTGACAAGACTTTTTAAAAAGAGGAAAAATAAAGGTCTTTACTCTTAGTGCTGAAATTTAAAAAACAGTTGTCTGTCAGCATCTGTGGAAAATGTGTTTCAGAAACTCTCATGCTAAAAAATTTGTAGGTGCTCAAGTTTCTTATCAACAGAGTATTGTATTTGCATATAACCTTCCCATATCCTTCCATATACTTTAAATCATGTCTAGATTACCTATAATGCCTAATAAAATGTAAATGCTATGTAAGTAATTGTCACACTGCGTTGTTTAGGACAGGAGCAGTGATCACCTACCTTTCTGATACAGTCGATGTGTTCTGCTGGTGACAGGAGGTGGGGTTCAAGCGACAATGTGAGTGATGGGGAATAGCTGCAAATCCAGATGAATCTTCCTTCACTCACTCACTTGCTCTTGGCCTCCTGCTCTGTGGCCCAGTTCTTGACAAGCCACAAATCAGGCTGTGGAGATCCTGGCTTAAGGAATAGTGACAAGAAAAAGTCTATACTCAGTCAGTACAGACACAATTTTCCTGATCATTTTTGATCTCAGGTGTGTTGATCAACAGATTCAGAAGGCCCTCTGTCTATGTAATTGTACTGTTTATGTAGGAGTTTCAGTTTCACAGTTCTCAGCTCCAAATAAAAGAAACTGCAATATTTCTCTGGCTCCTGGCACTGGATATCAATGTTAACGGTTGCTTTTCCCAGATGTTTGCGAGTGATATTTTTAGTATCTCCTTCAGTATTTTAAGTAGAAAACATTTTAAGTCTTTAAGTTTTCTGTGTTGGAAAGCACACAGCAAAATTTTATGCTATTTTTCTCTTTTCACAAAATGTATAAACTTCAAAGTGTTAATTTTGTCATATTTTTCTGGAAAACATCTTTGGTTCCCCCTTCTTCCCCTTTCAAACCTCGAGAAGAACTTTTCTCTTTTCACACTCTTTGAGGAATTTTCACATTTTGTTTCTGGCATTTGCTCCAGATTCTTGATATGTATTTCGTGTACCAGAATATTCAATTTTATTTTGATTTAAATTTCTTTTTTAAATTTGAACTCTTCTCTTTTGCTTCACCTTAATTCTTTGTATGCAAATTAAGAAGAGGTAGTTAAACCCCTCAGCTTTGTGACTTTAGTTATCTTTCTTAATCTACTGTTGAGAGAGAAATATTTTTAGGGTTGGTTGTACAAAGAATTTTCACATAATTTAGATTATTACCTGTGATGTCTGAAAATTTGATTGTTAAATTTGTTTGGTTATAGACTAAACATAATCAAATTCAAATATTTACTTGTTCCAAACAATATAAAATAGCACCATGACTTCACTCAGAGATATTATCATTTTGTCCATTTTTCTTAGGCCCCAGGTCCAGGTACCTTTCTTCCCCAGGTTCACAGTCACCATATACCTGGCCAAATGCATAGCTTGGCAGGTATCCATGCAGATTTTATCTTGAAGCCAGAGTCCACCCCAGCAATTAATGCTTCTTGTTTTTGTGCTTTTGTTAGTTTGCTTGGTTGGTTCATATAGCACATGTGGGTTTTCTGGAGTCTTCTATAAGATAGAGTGTTCAAAACTTGTTTGCACAATCCTCAAGGTTCTTTCAGAACTCAACAAAAGTTAGGGCATTCTTTACCTTACTTCGCAAGAAGGATTCTTTTAGTGTACTCTCCTTAGCCTGTTGGGGTTTGCTATTATTTTAATTACCTCACAGTTGTTCGTCCTTACAAATTAAACCCAATTTCTCTTCCTTCACTTTAAACTGCCTTGCTTTGCGATTTGCTGAAATCACTATTTAATATGACGATAACTTAATGCTTATCTTCAAAAGCTTTCCGTTTGTCCCAGAAAAAGTAAAAGGTGGCAAAACCAAGATTTTAATAGGGAAACAATCCTGTTTACAAATAGTTTCAAAGAAGAATATACCTAATTTTTAATATAAGAATTATTTAATGGGTTTCACCATCAAGCAAAAATATTTTCTGAAATTTTCAGAAATTACTTATTCTTCCAGTATACAAATTATAGGTGATGACTAACAACAGCCAAAATATGGAAGTCACCAAAATACCCATCAACAGATCAGTGTATACACAAACTGTGGTATTTATACACAATGGAATACTATGCATCTATAAAGTCCAACAGCGTGGAGCTTTTACAGACAAATGGAAGAAACTTGAGAATATCATGCTTAGTGAAGTGAGTCAGAAGCAGAAGGTAAAATATCAAATGGTCTCTCTGATATGAGAGACCCAGATCACAACTCTTATGGAACTTAAAATGAAAAACAAAGTGAACCAGGCGGGTAGGGTGGGGAGGAAGTGAAGGGTAGTAGGGTAGGGGAGAAACAAAAGGAGAGTGGGAAAGCCCTTGTCACCTTGACAAGATACGTATGTGCACAAAATGCTCAACTTCATTGTAAACCTTAAATTTTGCACCTATGCATATCAATAAAATGGGGGAAAATTATAGGTGATTTGAAAAATTAGAACAAATGATCAGTAGAACTCACAAACCACAAAAAAGCAAAACAGAAATGCTCCTTTCAATTAAAAAACCCTTTAATTTGAATAGCCATTGAATTATGGTATGTTCAGTAGGTGCATACTCATCACCTCCTGTGTCAAGACTGTACTATTCCTTGGAGGATCAGACATGAAGAAGCTGCCCTCAGGAAGCTCAGTTTTCACTTAATGATTGAAAAGACTCTTTAGAATTGGAGAGTCTGCTTGATTAAGCCAATAACCGACAAGAAAAAGTTTTAATGGCTTGTTGGTTCTAATTAGAGCTTGAATCTCCATGCCCACCCTCCATTTCTGGTGTTTTTTCCCCACCCCTCTAAAAATAATAGTATTGTTTAAACAAATATTTACTATCCAGACCTTAAAATTTAAACCAGAAAGAAAACAAGCTTTAACAGGTACTCTTTCTCCTAGTTCAAGTAACTTATAGCTTGCCTTGCATAGCCAACTTCTCAGTAAGCAGCAGGTCCTATTCAGCCATGCTTGTTCCTTGTTACTTAAATTTCATTCCCTCATTTTGCAGGTAATTTAGTGGCAATGACCAGTCAGGTACCATGCTTGGCTGTGCTGATATTTCTTCTAACTTAATGAAGGAGTTGGTGCAGACTTTCTAGGCAAACTAGGTGTTCTCTGGCCTTGTTGGCATCTTTTGGATATCTGGCAGGTACATCCCATATATATATATATATTTTTTATTTTTCTTTATATATGTGTAGTGCTCATGCTTTCGTGGCATTATCCAGCAAATTCCTCATGATAAAGAAAATTGCCCCAACATAAATGTGTTATTTCTCTTCCACTATAAAGTTCAGTCTATTCCCTCTATAAGCCCTCCCCACACAATCGAGTAAGTGCATTAATGTACTAACTTAAGGGGATGTTTTCTGAAATTACGTTCTGTATTCCCATTTTGGCATGAAAACCTAATAAACATGTTTTAGTACACCAAATCAACAAGCTTTTTAAAATTACACTCTCCAATTACATTTTTATACAAAGATAGCCCAATTTAACACTTAATACACTTATGGACAAACGTCAACTTTCTCTAAGGTGCTTAGTCTCACTCTCTTCCGTGTTCTGCCTTTATGTGGCACTTTGCAAGCCCGAAGCAGCAAGATAGAGGTGTTGCCACAGAGGGTGAAAGTAACCTCAAGGATGTGATTTTTCCTTTCAGAGGCCGAGGACTTCTCGTTTTGTTTGCTTCGGCAGACAGCGTGCTCTATCAATGCCTGGAGCCGAGGCATGGGTGTGCAGGGAGAGAAGTATCACCATGAAGAGAGGCGACTCTGAACTGGGAGGGAGCGTGGAGAGCATCCTGGCATGTGGGTTGCCGTGGGAGCACCGCGTGAGACAGACACTGGCTGCTTCCAGATATGGTCTGTTATTTCTTTTTCTGTTTACAGATTAGAAAAAAGAAACAGCTCTTGGTTGTGGTTGTTTGTTATCTCTATGTCTCTTTCAATTCCCAAGGAGCCAAACTGATTTCTCTGGCAAGTACCCTAAATACCTCTGCTGAATGGAGTAACAGAATAGTGCTTGAATGTGTGCTTTGATTCCTTTGTTCAGACATCTAATAAAAACCTGGAGCTTTTTTTTCACTGCGTAAACTTGGCTTCAAACCTTGATGAGGTTTCTAGTTCTAGCTCCTTCCTCTTTGCAAAACATCCTGCAGACTCAGTTAAAACTTCTGGCATCTTTTGAATAGTATCCTCTACAGTTATGTGTGATAATGGTAGCACCTCTGAGCATATCTAGGTGAAAGAAATATTGAATATATATCATTAAGTATCCGAGTATAATTTAAAATTTATTTATAAATATAACTTTCAGGGAATAGGATTAATTTAGAAATTTTTACACTAGTGATCTTCTTTATAGGTTAACACAACAGGGCTAAGCAGGGGTAGCCAGGAGCATGGAGAAAATAAGGGTGAGTTCAGATCCACATGAAGCCAGTTGACAAAAATCCCATCATTCTCATACTCCTCTCCATCCTGCTGCAGCAATAATATGTTGTTTTTCATTTTTGACTTTTTTTCTTCCAACCTCAGGACGTTTGTGCTTGTCCTCCCCTTGCTGCGGTGCTAACCAATACCCTATGTGTGCACAGCTGGTTCCCATTGATCACATGGCATGAGTGTCACTATCCCCAAGGGTTAGGCAGTGATTTCTCCGAACACTTCCAAGGGAATCTTGCCACTTAATCCTCTGATGCTTATGACATCGACTTGCTTTATCATTTTCAAACTTCTTTATCATGCCCTAGAATACGCTGACATCATTACTCGGTGACTGATTCTGACTTGACGGAAGAGCAGGGTGTATGAGAGCAGAGATTCCGGGTACCACAGTCTCTTCTGAATCCCCAGAAAAGGGTCTGAAGGACACAGTATAATAGACTAGGGTGGTCAGGAAGGGTTCCGAAGGGTGATGATATTTGAAACGGTTCTGGGACAATAAGTAAAATGAACTAGATGGAGAAGTGGAGATAAGGCAGTGAGGAACTACTTATAAAGTCACAAACCTCTCGAGCCACATCATGACCTAACAACATCGTGTTTTGCTAATCTGTGTAATGTTCAGCACTCTGCTGCTGCATGGGTAGGTGGTAAAGCAAGGAATGCAGACACACATGGGAAACGGGGGTGAATGGTACGAGCTTCCTTGGAAACTGCAGCCTTTGAGATGAAAGACGTTTCCTGGAAAGTCAAAGAATTTGTTATGAAGAGGCATCAATTTTGTATTTTAAAACAATTTCTGAGTGCTCACATAGACATTAGATTTTACTTCCTTATGTGCCTTAAATATAGGGTTTTACTAAAAATTTTTAAATAACTGACCTTAAGAAATTACATTCTTAAATACAATCATAAATTGCCAATTGTTTTTATGTGCCAAAAATTTTAAAAGAAGTGAACAATTTACTGTGTGTATAGACACTACAAAAAAGAGATTTATGCTAACTAATTGTTTATCTACCTTTAAAGACAACATTCAACTCATAGATCTGTAATATGAATCATATTGTTAAAGTGAAAAACTTTATATGATAATAATTTTATAGATTATGGGGTATTGTATATAAAATTAATTTCTAAATACCCTTCTCATGCATGAATACTTAAAATTATTTAACTTCCAGGGCTGTTTTCTTTTCTCCCTTTTGCATTTCAAAATGCTGACCTCTAAACCTTCCTAATTCCTTAAGAATTGTAGACTTACAATATATATTTTGGGATTTTAAAAATGTATAAATAAATGATGACTTATGACGTCTCCTATTAATAAAATTGTATATATTGTCTAGCTGAAAATGGCTTATAACTTTCATATATACATATATAAATCACTCTAAAGCATGCCTAAGCATACAATATAGTTTGGGAACAGGCTGGGATCGTGGTGTGGTTTTGTTTTGTTTGTGACGGTGGGGATTAGGCAAAGACTTTCACAATGAGCTACATTCCAGCCCATTTTTTAGTTTCAATTTTGAGACAGGGGCTTGATAAGTTGCTAAATTTCTGAGGCTGATTTTGAACTTGCAATCTTCTTGCTTCAGCTACTTCCAATGCTGGGATTACAGGCCTGTGCCACCAAGTCTGGATACGATGTTAGATACTTCTTTTTTTATTAAGTTAAGAGTAAGATTTAAATTTACCTGGATTAATGGACAGAAAAGTTATTTTTAATGGTCTGTGGGTGGAAAAAAGGAAACATAATATAATTAAATTTCAAAATATACTTTTATAGGATTATTCTAGTCTACTTCTCTTCATTGGGTTGAATGTCATAATAATGAAAACAAAGTTTATGACCACAGTATATTAAATACACTTTGGTTCCTATTTCAGTCCCATTGCCCATTAAGACAACTCATTTTACCCTCCAATGTTTACGTCTCCTTATTCCCTCCATCTATCGCGTTCACATCCTGAATAGCTCCTCCTTGAACGTCACTGTGCTTTCATTTATGCCCTGCTTCCATACGCACGCATGTTTCAGTCACTTTCTCCTTGCTGGGACACAATACCTGACACAGCTTAAGGAGTTAAGATTTTGCCTCCGAGTTCAGACGTCGTAGTCTGCTCGCTACCCCCCAGCCATGCTGGGGGGCTTGGTGGAAGGCACAGGAGGGCCTCAGAGGCCGAGGCACAGGAAAGCCTGTCTTATGACAACAGGAAGCCGAGGAAGTGGACGGAGCTGGGGGCAATAATATGTCCTTCCAGTCACCTCCCCTTCCAAACAGGCCCTCACCTCTCCACAGCACACAATGTCATCCACAGATGAATCTGCTGATCCAGCTAATCCCCACAGTCCCAGCTACCCTCCAGGCACAAGAGATTTGCTGGGCCATTCTATACTCTATATCCAAGCCAAAACAATATAAAGCATATTTAATATATGCGCACAAATGTGCATGTTGTATATACATGCTTCATTCCATCTCTGCTGCTATTAAAAGTACTTAGATTGAGTTACTTAAAAACCACAGAAACTCTTGTCCCATAATTCTAAAGGCAAGAAAGTCCAAGAGTAAAGTGCCATGTAGTTCATGTTCTGGTAAGGGCTTACTCCTCTGCCCTGCAGGCGGCACCTTGCTGCTGAATCCTGACAGGGTCTAAGGGACAGGCACACGCTGTGAACCATTTTTATTAAGTCACAGTCCTCATGATGTAATCATTTCTATAGACTTTATCAGCTAATACCATTACATTTAGTATTTATGTTTTAATGCATGGTTTTTGGGAAGACATTGATGGAAAGAGCCAGACTGCGTAGCTGTCAGAAGTGCAGCTTTCCACCCCTCAACAGGAGTAACAGCCATTTCTTCAATACCCAGCCAGTCACCCAATCTTAAAACCTGTCTCAACTTCTCTCTTCACCCCATCAGCTAATTCTAGCACCTGCCTCAATGAGACACCACAATCTTGTCACCCTACCCTTTCAAATCTCATCACTCACTGAGGGAGATGCTCTGTGCTCCTCCCTTGGTCAGAGAGATCCTCTCAGACTTTTTCTCCAATAAAAGCCTGTTTCACGGTCAAGTCCATGTCTCTGCCTCTTTCTTCTTTCTTCCTAACAGATATTAATATCCAGGCCACCACACTATGCATACACATCTATATATCTGTATACATACGTTATACAAATAATTTTTTAGCAAAAAAAAAAATCATCATTATTTTAAGGAAATTTTACTTTGAAAAGACTTAAGATGGGCTGGGGGCACAGCTCAGTGTTAAACTGCATAATGCTTGCCTAGCTTGCACAAGGCTTTGGGTTTGATTGTTTAAGAAGACCTAAAAGTTAGTCAGGTGTGGTGATACATACCTGTAATCCCAGCACATAGGAGGTTGAGGCAAGAGGATTTCCTTGAGTTTGAGGCCAGCCTGGACAACATAGTGAGTTCAAGTCAAGATCAGCTTAATTTATAGATGGAAATCCTGGGGGAGGTGGGGTAACGGGAATAGTGAAGGAGACAAGTTGGGTTTTTTTTTTTTTTTTTTTTTTTGGTTTTCAGCAGCTATTTCAAATCTTTCAAGGTAAAATTTAAGTCATTTTGGAAGACTTCCAGGTATTCCTCTAAGACCTTATTATTTACTCTTCTACACTCTTTATTACCTTGTGTCATGGCTTTGATATAGAATGTCCCCCAAACACATCATGTTTTTTGATAGTGGAGTATTTATGGAGCCACATACTTTAAGATGTGGGTCCTGGTCAGAAGGTGCGGATTACTGGGACAGAAAGTCAAAGTGTATGTCATATCACCACCCCCCCCTCCCCTGGCTTTCTGTCTGCCATACCATGAACAGCTTTTCTCTGACTAGGCACCACCAAATCCCATGGTCAGCTGTGTATGAATGGACTACAACCTTCTGCAACTGTGAGCTAAATGATGTCTCTTCCACTAAGCCTTAGATGTCAAGTATCCTGTACCAGTAACAAGAAAGTGACTAAGACTCTGTGTTCTTAGAGATGCCATTCAGTTTCCGCTTCTTGCACCTACGTCTCTTTGATTGGCACAGTGAAAATAAAGTCCAGCTTCCAACATCATATATATTACATATATCTATGTGCACATAATGACATAAAATATTTTTCAAAATCATTTTTTCCAACCTTAAAGAATGTGCAAATATTCAAAAATTAGTGAAAGTCAAACTCTAAGCTTTCAAGAAAAGAAAAGACAATATTGACATTTAGAAATTACACACATGAACACACGTATTTGCTTCTGAAAATTGGAAAGCTTATGACATGAGGCTTTTCTTTTCTCACATCTCTGGAGACTAGAACCCTAAGAAAAAGATTTCAACTAAGGGGATCTCTTCTTGGGGTCTTGCAAGAAAACCTAGTGCTATGCCTCTCTCCTAGCTTCTGACAGGTGCAAGAAATCCTTGCTGTCCCTTGGTTTATACTCGCATTATTTCAAACTTTATTTCCATCATCATATTAATTTTCTCTTTGTATATCTATGCTTCTTTATGTCTAATTTTTAATAAAGCCATGGTCACTGGGTTAGGTCATACATGAATGGCAGTTTACACTCAAGTTGATTATGGCTTTAAAGATTCTACTTCTAAACATGGTCACAAGTATAAGAGATTAGGACTTCAACATATTTTTGTGGGTCAAAACAAATATACCCACAATATCTTGCATATCAATTTCAGAAAGTTTATAGTGTAAAATTTTAAATAATAGCACTCATGCATTTAGCAAAGGGAGTGATGAACAATGGTTTTTGTTGTTGCTCTCAAATATCTAATATCATAAAATGGACTCATGTGTTGGAGGAATAACTGAATAGTTAGAACACTTGCCTAGCAGGTGCAAGGCCCTGGGTTCGATTCCCCAGCACCATATAAACTCGATATGGTATTGTACACCTGATATTCCAGCACTCAGGAAGCTGAGGCAGGAGGATAACCATGAATTCAAGGCCAGCCTGAGCTACATAGTGAGATCAATACTATAGAGTGAGATCTTGTCTCAAAAGAGTAAAAAATGAAAAGAAAATGGACTCATTTCCTTTTCTTAACTGGTGGTGTGGAGAGATCATGAGATGATCATGAAATGATGAAAAGTTTTAAAATATATATTTTTAACATGCATGAAAATATTTTAAGATATTGGCGTGAACTCCAAGCAAATAGAAGTTGTAGGGGAATTGGGCCATTTTAACAGGGAACTAGCCAGTTGTGGTGGCACATACACGTGATGCCAGTACCTCTGGATGCTGAGGCAAGAGGATTGCAGAAAGTTCAAAGCCAGCCAGAGCGATGTATCCAGACCTTGTCTCAAAATTTAAAAATAAGTAGGGCTACATTATAGCTCAGTGACAGATAGCCCTGAATTCAATGTGGGAAAGATCTGAGAAATTTGTCCCTATCTCTTCTGCGCCATAGGCAATACTGGAAGGAACAGTTCACAGGAAGTCACCTGTCCCAAAAAGGGATGGACATGGGAGGTGTGGAGAACAGAAATATGAAGCTGTATTTATCGTTTTACAAAAAACGGTAATCTTTCAACATGCAGGCAAAGCGAATGCACATCACAAGTATGGCTGGTAGTGATTCTAAATCCTTAAATCGTGATTCCCCCCCGACTTCTCCCTATTGGCAAGATGCACATTCTTCTCGATAAGATACAAGGAATTTATTTGGGGTCCAGTCAATCATTGTGATGTGACATTTACTTCTGCTCCCCCCTCCCTCCTCTTTGTCTCTAGTCACCTGGCCGGGTTTCTACCTGTGTGAAAGTTAGAGATCACCATCCTCAAATGAAAAATGTGCCACTCCTACTATTAGGTGGTGCTTACAATTCATTTTAGTTCTTTTTTTAACTACTTGGTTAATTTTTATTTATTATTTTTAAGAGTCATTCACCTCTCAAATTCCTTTTACAGATATTAACCCCCCTTACCAGGGTTTGCTTGGGACAAGTTAGTCCTAACTCACCTGTCCTGTTGACATGACACAGAGATTTGTTTTCTTAAGGTCATTCCTATAAGGCATCGCTGAGGCCTATGCCACAGATAGCAGCACAGTACCCCAGGGCCACTAGCACTTGGCATTACAGTGAGGGGAGCCAATGTAGGAGGCCATGTGACTTGGTCGATGTCCATGTCACTTACTTTTTCATTTTAAAAATCCAGCCCTCTAACCAGCTGATGGATAAATTTTTGATACTAAGATTTTTAGCTAATTCATTAATTCCTCTAGGACCTTGGTAATGGCCCCATTAGAAGTCATGCTGTTTGAAATAAATGTACAGTAATGATCACAAAATATTGCACAAACTCCTGCTTTTTAAACTAATATCTTGTCTAACTCTAACCTGTTTTCCCATGTTATCCTACTGATGGTATCTAGTTTTTCAGATAAGTACCTGATGGTGTCCCTTGTGTAATCAATACATTTCTGTTGGTTATAATAGACATGATTACCCAATCTATATTTCTGTTAGCCATAAGTCATGATATTGATTTAAATCCTGTGTGTATTTGACTTTCAGCTTTAAATCTAGTGAAAACCTTCCAAGGGACCCTGGTACAGGAGTCAAAAGATCTTCCAGGGGCTATAAACTTTTTATTAGCTCAAAATAGAGCTGAGACTTGGAAAGGTTGTGGGCATGGGGAGAGAAGAGAGAGGCTCATATGTTAGAGTAGAG